>QKYT01000412.1:32217-71992 GCA_003550305.1 Glomus cerebriforme | reverse complement strand
AACACGACGAACCAACAATAAAAAATCGTACCTTTGATTCCTAATTAATATATGTTTTTTTTAGTGTGAGATTTTTTTTTATTTATTTATTTTTATAATACTGTTTCCTAACTAATAAATTAATGATAAATTGCAACTTAAAAATTATTTTTATAATGTGATTTATTAAGAATATTTGTTAAAAAAAAAAAAAAAAAAAATTTTTAAAACCGATTAATCGGTTGCAACCGGTTTTAATATAACCAGTTTATCGAACCTCGAACCGGTTATAATCCAAACCGGTCATAAATCCGATATCCGATATCGGTTCTAAACTCTAATAATTTATACCTGGTTTATTATTTATAGGAGAACGAGAGAATTATTAACTCCTCTAGTTACTAATTTAAACTTTCTAAATATCATATGCAGAATATTTTTTATTATAAGAACTGAACATACCATATATGATATTTTATCATTAATGGCACCAGAATTATTATAATTTCAGTCAAATAATATTCTAATGTATCAGATATTTATTATTTGAATTATTTAAGGAATGCTCAAAAATTGAAAAAAAAAAAATTTATAGAATCACAGATAACGAATTTATAAATAAAAAGAGTTGATTTGTAAATGTGCAAATTATACTTGTCTTGTTATTCTAGTAACTTTATTTTTTAGGCTAAATTTTTTGGCAAAATGTTACAAAATAAAAATATTTTCTTTTTTTGGGCAGCTCATAAACCAATAGATAAAAAAAAATTATAATTTAAATTTAAAATGATTTCTATTTGAATATCTGAAGTATTTTGTTTTATTTATCCATCACAAGTTTTATTTTTCGCTTGTACAAAATGTTATAATTATATTATTTTTTTCTATTGAAATAGAATTTAATTGATGATTAAATGAATATGCTTTTTTTGCAGCGATACTATCTATAAAAGTAATAATTATAAAAATGTACCATTCGTATCAAAGTCAAATTTAGTGATATAACAATCTTTAAACTTTTGATCTCTGTCTTGAAGATTTAAGCGAATTTTTCTTTTTTAGTTGATACTTATCCATAGGAATGATGACTTTATCCAGGAAAGCTTACATTACTCAACAAGATAAGAGTAATTCTACCACATAATTTATTATGTACAAATTCATACTTTATAGGTAAATGTTGTTTAGAAGACCTCTTTTTTTTAAATGGTTACAAACTTTTTAGAATTTTTACGCAATAGTATTCGCTGCTACCCGCTAATAAATGATATTTTTAATGATCGGCAGAACATAATTACGTTTACGGAGTTTCAGAGTTTATGGGCGTATTTATGCATTATTGTACGATCGAATAAATGGTAATGATTTTCCATTTTTTTGTGGTTGTGAAAATTTTTATTTTATAAAAGAACTAGCGTAACCCATTGCTTCGCACCGGGATCAATAATAATTAGATTTATAGTTAATATACTAAGTGAAAAAAAAACGATTTAAAAAATTAATCTCTACAATAGGTTAATTAACAATCACGCCACCTATCAGATCGTCGCAGTACGCCATTTCATTTCACCTGAACCTATTCATAATATGGAATAGT
The DNA here is from genome assembly GCA_003550305.1 of Glomus cerebriforme. Classification (NCBI taxonomy): domain Eukaryota; kingdom Fungi; phylum Glomeromycota; class Glomeromycetes; order Glomerales; family Glomeraceae; genus Glomus; species Glomus cerebriforme. The sequence goes on along the minus strand of QKYT01000412.1, from coordinate 70,416 downwards.
TCAGGCGCAGACAAATCACACATTACACAATTTAAAGACTATTTATACAGGCTAATCTAAACGTTAGGTTCCACAGTAATTTTTTTATATAGCGTTTGTGTTTTTTGCATTGTGAAATTTTATTTCATTTTTTGTAACAAGTTAAGAAATATAATGTCGTCCCAAGGCTATGGACGATGTGAAAAATGTGATGAGCAATATTTAAATTATTTTAATGCAAGTTATAAATGGTGTAGACCATGCCAAATAAAAAATTTAAAAGAAAATTTTACAAGCTGGACAAGTGGAAATGAAATAATTGATAATTTCATTCAAGAAATGCAATTAAAAATAGATTATTATGGTGATATAGTATTTGAATGGGTACCATATGATCAGTTTAGTGATATTAAAGAAGCAAATAAAAATGATTTTGTTACAGTATGTTCAGCAACATGGAAGAATGGTCCATTATATTGGCATGAGTATAGTGAGAAATATATAAAAAATTCAAATAGTGCAGTTGCCTTAATATACTTACAGTTGCTCGCAAAAGAAATGCGACACTTGAATTAACTTTTTAAAATAAATATATTTTATTGATTATAAATTTAATTAAAATAAAATAAACTTTATTAAATTCCCACAATCAGTCAGTGAATTTGTACAATATTTATTAATGTAAATAAACATGTGATTGTCGATCTTTTCCCAATTTATTCCATTTTTGGTGTCGCAATACTTTTGCGGTTTCGTGTCGATCATTTTTGGACGAAAGCTATAATCGGAATTAATAAGAAAGTTAATAGAGAAAAATAAATAAAAAACAAACCCTAACCCTTTCTCTTTCTAACAAATTCAAAAAGTTCAATATGTCACAGATATCCATTGAAAAACGTGCACGAATTCTTTGCCTTCTTGAAGAAGGCTTTTCAGCAAACTTTATTGCATTCAGAGAAGGTGTTCACAGGTCTACAGTATACAGAATTCGTCAACGAAATGAGGAAACAGGTAGTCTTAAGAATANACCAAAGTCAGGTCGTCCAAAGGTTCTTTCAATTCATACAGAACGAAAAATTCTTCGACTTGTTGCTTCTAACAAATGCTCCACGGCTATTGACGTACAAGGTGAGCTCAAAAACTTTGAAAATATCCAAGTTAGTGCTGATACCATACGTAGAACATTCAAAAGAAATGGATTGGAGTCAAGAATTAAAAGAAAAAANCCTTACTTGAAGAAAACACATCAAATACGTCGACTTAACTTTGCAAAAAAGTATCGAAATTGGACAGTTGAAGACTGGAAGAGGGTTGTATGGTCCGATGAAAGTAAGTTCATGCTTTTTGGTTCAGATGGGCGTCATATTGTTGGAAGAAACCAGGTGAGCCATTAAGAAGTCCACATGTGAAACCAACAGTGAAATTTGGTGGTGGAAGTATTATGGTTTGGGGTTGTTTCACATCAAAAGGTGTTGGCAACCTTTGTTTGATTGAAGNTGGAATGGATGGTGAGCTTTATCGACAGATACTTGCTGAAGACCTCATGGAATCTATTTCTGATTGGGGATTGAATGTTGAAGATGTAATTTTTCAACATGATAATGATCCAAAACACACTGCAAAACTCACCAAAGACTNGCTTTCTGATAATGAAATTACTGTTCTTGACTGGCCTGCACAGTCTCCTGATCTAAACCCTATAGAACATCTTTGGAATGAAGCTGAACGTCNTTTAAGAAATCTTCCAGAGCGAGCTTCGGGAAAAAAAGACCTGTGGGAAAAACTTCAGGACGTTTGGAACGAAATTGATATTAATACTTGTTTAAAACTAATCGAGTCTATGCCTGAAAGGGTAANTGATGTAATTCGTGCTAAAGGGGGATACACAAGGTGGTAATGGCGTAGATGATTATATTTAAATGCATATTTGTGTATTTAAACAAGTTTTTTTTGATAAAAATAGACATTTAAATATCAATCGGCAAAAGTCGCAAAAGAAATGCGACAATAAAAATTTAAATAACATGGTATAGTTTTAATTCATGTGATTGAACTGCAGTAAATTTTATAGTTTTAATAAATTACGATTCAGAGAATTCAATAAACTTAGTTTTATTTTGATAGCATTTGTATTTAATAAATTATACAATTTTAAAATTTGAAATTTAAGTGTCGCATTTCTTTTGCGAGCAACTGTATATAATTCACAAAATATTATTGACGAATTACAAAATAAGGTATGAAATTTCTTTTTTACTTATTATGAATATACTAATAATTTTGTATTTTAATATTATAGGTCACTAAATATTCAAATCCATTTATTCAAATATATGGAATATCTCAAAATCCTAATACAAAAGATTATATTATGGTTTTTCATAATAAATATTTCAAAGAATATTGTGTAAAATGTGATGAATTATATACAGATGATTACTATAAATGGTGTAAACCATGCAAATAAATTATTTAAAAGAAAATTTCACAAGCTGGACAAGTGGAAATNAAATAATTGATAATTTCATTCAAAAAATGCAATTAAAAATAAAATATTATAATAATATAGTATTTGAATGGGTATCATATGATCAGTTTAGTGATATTAAAGAAGCAAATAAAAATGATTTTGCTACAGTATGTTCAGCAACATGGAAGATTGGTCCATTAGATTGGAATAAGTATAGCGAAAAATATATAAGAAATTCAAATAGTGCAGTTGCATTAAAATACTTATTTAATTCACAAAATATTATTGATGAATTACAAAATAAGGTATGAAATTTCTTTTTTTACTTATTATGAATATATTAATAATTTTGTATTTTAATATTATAGGGCACTAAATATTCAAATTCCTTTATTCAAATATATGGAATATCTCAAAATCCTAATACAAAAGATTATATTATGGTTCTTCATAATAGATATTTCAAAGAATATTGTGTAAAATGTGATGAATTATATACAGATGATTACTATAAATGGTGTAAACCATGTCAAATAAACAATTTAATAAATAATTTAAAAGAAAATTTTACAAGCTGGACAAGTGGAAATGAAATAATTGATAATTTCATTCAAGAAAAGCAATTAAAAATAGACAGTTTGTATGATATAGTATTTGAATGGGTACCATATGATCAGTTTAGTAATATTAAAGGAGCAAATAAAAATGATTATGCTACAGTATGTTCAGCAATATGGAATAATGGTCCATTAGATTGGAATAAGCATAATAAGAAATATATAAGAAATTCAAATATAACAGTTGCATTAAAATACTTACTTAATTCACAAAATATTATTGATGAATTACAAAATAAGGTATGAAATTTCTTTTTTACTTATTATAAATATATTAATAATTTTGTATTTTAATATTATAGGGCACTAAATATTCAAATCCTATTATTCAAATATATGGAATATCTCAAAATCCTAATACAAAAGATTATATTATGGTTCTTCATAATAAATATTATATGGAAAAATATTGTGTAAAATGTGATAAATTATATACAAATGAAGAGTATAAATGGTGCAAATCATGTCAAGTCAATTATCTAAAAGTTAATTTTACAAACTGGACTACTGAAAATGAAAAACTTGATAATTTTATTCAAAAAATGCAATTAAAAGTAAATAATCATGATGATATAGTGACTGAATGGATACCATTTAATCAGTTTAATGTCATTAAAGAAATAGGAAAAGGTGGGTTTGCTATAGTATATTCGGCAATATGGAAGGATGGTCCATTATGTTATAATAAATCAGAATGGATAAGAGATTCAAATAAATTAGTTGCCTTAAAATGCCTATATAATTCACAAGATATTTCTAAAAAATTTTTAAATGAGGTATAAATTTGTCCATTATTTAATGAGATACCATTTTAATATAATAATAATTAATTTATTTTATGTTTTCAATAGATTAGCGAATATTCAATAAGCAGAAAGAGTAATATTCTTAATATATATGGAATATCTCAAAATCCATACACAATAGATTATATCATGGTTCTTAATTATGCGGAAGGTGGAAACTTTAACAATTGGATAAACAAAAATTATAAAAATTTCTACTGGAGAGATAAATTATCTGCATTACTTAATATTATTTATGGTCTTAAAGAAATGCATCGAAAACAGAAGATTCATTGTGATATTCATACAGGAAATGTTTTATTTTTAAGTAATAGTATAGATGAATTTGGTAATTGTATAACAATTTCAGATATGGGATTATGTGGAGAAGTCGAAAATATAGATGAAACAAAAATTTATGGAGTTATGCCTTATGTTGCACCTGAAATATTAAGAGGAAATTCTTACACTCAATCAGCAGATATATATAGTTTTGGTATGATTATGTATTTCGTAGCAACTGGAAGACAACCTTTTGCTGATTTTGCTCATGATGAGCTTTTAGCATTAGAAATTTGTAAAGGGAGAAGACCTGAAATAGATGAGCAGAAGTACCTAAGTGTTATATTGGTTTAATGAAAAGGTGTTGGGATTTACATCTTGACAATAGACCAAATGTTACTGAAATAGAAGAGTTGATTTTATTATTTTGTAAGTCATATGAAAATATTTTTGCTATTGAGGATATAGAGAATGATGAAATCGAAAAGCAATTCAAAAAAGCAGAAGAATACAGAAAAGCAAATATTTCATCTTTTAAAAATAACCAATCAGTTACTCATCCACAAGCTATTTATACATCTCGAATACTTAATCCTTTTACTAAAAATCTTCATAATACCGAATGTTTAGACTGTGAGATTATAGATTGATTCTACAAGGTAAGTTTAAAGTTTTTCCATTTTTAAATTGAAGTATTTAAATTAATTTATGAAAATTATCAAGTTACTAGNTAGTAAAGTCGAGGAAGGATTTCTATGCTTTATTTGAATGATTATCTAATAAGAAACATATAACAATTATACACAGTTATACAATATATATCAGATATTTCTTTTATATTTTGTTCAACACTGATTATAGAGTACATGTATAAAATCAGTTTGTAATTGGCCAAATTACTTTTAAATAAAAAATTAAAAATTTCAAAAATTTTGTCTTAGGAATTAATTTCTCTTGATCATGTGATGTATTTCTCCAAGTTGATTTGTCTGCTTTTAATAAAATAAATAAATTATTCTAAAGGTNATGTACAAATGATTCTGAAAGTATTAAATATTTTATATATGAAATCAAATAGGGAATCAATAAGATATAATAAAGAATATACGGTAAATTGATTAACATGAAAATGTTTTAAATACTCATATGACATCTCTCTGATTACAATAATGTGTTCAAACCCAAGTTCTGCGACCCATTGATAGTAGTACTCAAGCATTTTTGGATCACTGCCATTGGTGGAGAGATTTCTCGAAATAGAGGCTGCGATGTTGTAACGGACAGATTTATCAACGAATGCATCAACTACCAAGAACATATTATGGCCCAAACTTTTTGATTCAATTTGTTCGCTATCTTTTGACAATGTAAACAGGGGTTCATTTGCAACATTGTTTGTGTTGTTATGCTTTGTGTATACAAAATTATAGTCTTTTGTTCGGGTTCTTCTTTCTTCCACTCAATGTTTCCCAAGGTACCAACTCGGCACAATTCCCATAGAGTGAGCAAAAATCTTCAATTTGTCTTCTTTTAGAGCAAAATCCGGACTCCATTCCAATATCTTCATGCTTTCTACTCTCCTGTCGATTGCATATTTTTCTTTGTTGCTAGTCCACAATGAACTGACGTGCCAAACATATACTGTACCTAGAAATCATCTCCTTTCAGATAACGTACTTCTTCTTTACGACATGAGGTTGGTGCCTCTTGATCAGTTGCATATTTGTAATCTTTTGTGCTAATTGTCCCTGAAGATTCCATTGTTCGGATGGATGATTTACATATATCCATTGTGTTCCAGATAGTATCAGGATAATTAAACGAAATTGGGATAGTGTCACATTCTAACTGAACGGAATTGTCACTCCCTAAAAATTATTTTAGTGATTTTTTATGCAAACTATAAAAACTATAAACAGATACCTGAACAGATTTATAAAATCCGCTACACCCATGGTTCATGAAGATTGTTTAGCCTAACCATTATTTTTTTTTGCTTTTTTTCACTAATTGATTTATTCCTTTTTTTACTGGCCGATTAATTTGCTGATTAATTATTTTTTTTTACTGGCTGATTAATTACATTTACTGACAATTAATATTTTTTTTCATGGTTCAACTAATTATGCATATGATTATTTATCAAGTAATACTTAAAACCCATCTAAATCATTCCGAAAATTCATTTATTTATGGTCTAGTTTAGTTTAGTTTTTGGCATTAACAGTTAGAACTTGATATAATGATTCTCCTGATGTACTGTATTTTTTTATATATAATAAAAAAATTGATAGCAATCGACTATAAAACAGTTGTATTCTGTTCTTAACCAATTTTTATAAAGGATAATCTACTAACGATGAGTATAATTTCAGTTGATTCTAAATCGGTTATTAATGCTGGCCGAAATTTTGCCAAAATTTCAGCCGGAATTACTGAAATTTGGCCGGCATTATTGAGTGCAGATTTTTTTTGTTTTGACTAAATGGTAAATCATATGATTCCAGATAATAGTAAGTGTTTATTAAACTTAAATTTAAAAATCATGATTGGATCCTAGACATAGTTTATAGAGTAGTTTACTTATTTTTCTCGTTTATTTATATTTTTATGTATGAATTCACGTTAAAATGTCACACACCTATTACTTCGCCTGTTCTATGTTAAAAATAAATAAATTTAAAAATAAAAATAAAATAAATTTAAAAATCATTATATAATATTGATGATTTTGTGCATCAAAAAAGAGAAGTGGTAATTTTGACAAAATATTTTGAAAGATTAACTAAAAAATTTAAAAACCTATCATTTACAGTATATTATAGTAATTGTTACAATGAAATTTCATTACATTAGTTAAATTAAATGTAATTTATTATAAATATTGTTAATACATCGACAAAATATATTGTAATTTTTTAGACTAATTTTATATTGATTACTAAATTTTAATATGCTTATTCAATTCGCTACTATTTCAAAATATTTATTAATGAATAGTTGGCGAATTTTTTATGAATTGTAAAAAATTCTTCAACATGCCGCCACGTGATTGATGCAAATTTGGGAACTACCCCAGTAAAATTTCACTTTCACGTGACTTTTGGCGGCATTACGGCATTAAAAATTATGTGTGACAAATAAGGCGTGACAAATATGATTCCCTACAACCGAATTTTGTCACCAGAATACTGAAAAGTGGAGGTGTAACGTGAGGTGACAAATTTTTTGCTATAATCACGTGAAAGTGAAATTTTGTTGGAAGATTGAATTTGGGGCGATCTCATAATGGCTAGGTTGTTATATTTTTGGTATGTCATTTCTTTTTTTTTAAGTTTTAATCTTTTTTTTATAGGTTTGACAGCTCCCCTTGTGGAAATGTTAGTATTCACTTGTTCTTTTACTTTTGTCATTTTCATTACTAACTTTTGCTTTTTCTTTTTAAGTTTTCAGCTCCTTTTGTTTAGACCCCAATTTCTCACTTTTTTAGATTTTGACAGTTCTCTTTAGAAATGAAAGTTAGTATCTGATTTTTTTTCATTTTTTTTTGTTTTATTTTCTTTACTAACATTTGTTTTCTTTTTTTTTAGGTATCAGACAACTTGTTCTTTGGAATTCGTAAGTTTCAGCACTTTAAGTTTTTATTTTAATGAATAATTTCATTTTTTTCTATTTTAGGTGATTCTTTGAGTTTCTTGGACATGCAAAAAATTTTGGTGAGGGGGAGTTTTTTACTTTGTATCTATTCTTTTAAACAAATGATTTTTTTTATTAGGAATCTGGCATCTCTTTAATACCAAAATCCAGGTGAGTTTTGAAGCGATTTCAAAACTATAAAAAATATTTTAATAATATTTTTTTTCCTTTTTTTTGTAAAACACCATTTCTGAATTACCCAGAACCATGGAATCTGGAGTTCTAGACATACATTTCACTCACAATTGTAATGGAAAATATATAGGAAAGAATCACAATTTTAGAAACAGTATATAAATCAAAATATATACTTTTTAAGGTAGCTTTATTGTTTATTAAATTATATAATGTTATTTATTTATAATTTCTAAATAAAACTTTATTATTTATTTAATATTTATAAAAGAACATTTTAATATTTATTAAATGTTAATTTACAATTTCAAAAAGAATATTTTAAGATATATTTAATATTAATAAAAGAACACTTTAAAACTTTTATTTAATATTTATTAACTACAAATATGCATTTTAGAGATTATTATTCTATAAATTAACTATTTTGAAACTATTTATTGAATGAATTCCAACTAAATTGAAACTAAATTAAAACCAAATCACATCTGAAATATGGTGATAAACTTAAGATAAATGTGTGATTTGGTTATGATTTGGTTTCGATTTTTAAAATGTTCTATCATTTAAAAAAAATTCTTTACCTTCAGGAATATCAAATCATCTTGCTCTTCTGAATGAAGACTAGAATTATTGTGTATATCTTCTTTATCTGTAAAATTAAACAAAAAATAGCATTATAATTATCTATATTATTATAATCATTTTGAGTATCTAAAAAAAAGTTAAATGAATCAACATTTGAAAAAATTCTCATCCATTTTTTATTTTTATAATATAATAATAAAAACTGCAATTAATTTTAAAGTATTGAATAAAAATTCATTATGAAAATAAAATGTCCATTGTTTGTGTATGTACTGTATATTCAGATCTGCAAAGAAAAATCCTCGTGAATTTTCCTTAGATAAAGACAATTATTGTGAAAATTATGGTTGTTAAAATTTGTTATAATCTTTATTTTGACTGTTCGATTTATTATATAATTTGTTCCATATTTTATTACGTTTCTTTTTTGATTACATATAAATAAACCAGTCCTTATTAATTACTGTTTTCTTTGTAAGTATGTCGTTAGTCGCTAGGTGATAATTTTGGGTCATTTTATTACTAATTATTTCTGACAATAAGAAGGAAAATTTTATTTACTTCACAAAACTTAACATCGGCTCAAGATATTAATGTATTATGAATTTATAAATCTTATAAAAAGGTATATAATAATTTCAAAGTAATTTGTTCAATTACATACCGACTTTATTTATGTAAAAGAAAAAAAATTACGTAATACTCTATAATCAGTGTTGAACAAATAAAAATAGCAACAATAAGTATAAAAAATAATATATATGAGAGAATTTAACATTAGCAATAAGTTGTTTCAATTTAATCACACCCTCCGATTCTAATAATAATATTTCAGTTTATTTCTCGTCATTCATTGTATTCTTAATTGATAATCTGCAAAAGACAGTAGCAAATTAATAAATAAAATGGAAATCGTACGTGAAAATTTGTTAGCTTACTTTGTAAAATCTACAACCTCAATTGAACTACTTTCATATTTTGAAAGATATTTCGTATAAGGGAGGGTTAAGCAATTGACAGCTTGTGAATGAATGGTGATTCGATTATTTCGGATAGATAAAAGATTTGCTTTTCGATGCTTTTCTGCGATCTGAAAAAAAGAATTATATGAATGCATTTGGTCTGTTCTTTGGATTTAAGTTCCAATACCTTTCCATTAAATTAATGTATGAAAAATTTTATTATAACTTTTTTATGGAAAATTCGAACGATGTTCCATGTATTTGATGCTTGTGGGACTTAAATTTTTCACGTTGAAAATACTAATTAATAATCACATGGTAAGAAAGTACAATAAATGCATGGAGCATTGATTAATTAATTTTTTTTCTCTATTTCAATAGGTCAAAGCATACAGTATTTAACAAGTAAGAAAAAGATTGATAGTGGTGATAGTAGGGATAGTATTATTTTATATGGATTATCTCGAAATTATAATACAAAAGAATATGTTATGGTTTTTAATAAATATCATAATTACTATGAAACTATTGCAAAAATTGTGAGGAAAAATATACGGACATAATGCATAAATGGTGTAAATCATGTCAAATAAATTATTTAAAAAAATAATTTTACAAACTGGACTAGCGGAAATGAAAAATCGATAATTTCATTCAAGAAATGCAATTAAAAATTAATTCTCCATTTGATATAGCATTTGAATGGATACCATATAGTCAATTTAGTGAAATAATAGAAATAGGCAAAGGTGGCTTTTCAACAGTATATTCAGCAGTATGGAAAGATGGTCCATTAGATTACGATTATGAAAAAAAACAATTAAGAGATTCAAATAAAAAAATTGCTTTAAAATGTTTACATAATTCACAGAATATTACCAATGAATTTTTAAATGAGATATGAAATTTCTCATAGAATGTAACTCAAATACTTTACTTTTTTAATATAATATATTTCTTTTATTTAATAGGCTAAAATGTATTCAATTAATAGCCTTAATATTCTTAGGATATATGGAATATCTCAAAATCCAAGTACGAAAAATTACATTATGATTCTTCAATATGTAAAAGGTGGAAATTTTAATGATTGGATAAATGAAAATTATAAAAATTTTGATTGGTCAAAGAAAAAAGAAAATTAAAGTATTAAATAATATTATTAATGGCCTTAAATAAATTCATCAAAAACGGATGGTTCATCGTGATGTTCATACAGGAAATATATTATTTCTTTTTAATAAAATTAGTGATTATACACGTATTTCAGATATGGGATTATGTGGTGAAGTTGGTAATATAGATAAAACGAACATTTATGGAGTCATGTCTTATGTAGCTCCTGAAGCATTGAGAGGAAAACCTTATACTCAAGCAGCAGCAGATATATATAGTTTTGGCATGATTATGTATTTTGTGGCAACTGGAAATCAACATTTTGCAAATTGTGCTCGTGATGAGTTTCTAGCATTAAATACTGTATATGTAATGGGATTAGACCTGGAATTAGTGAACCAGAAGCACCTTATTTTGTAATTCGTCAACATTTTGTGGATTATAGAAGTACTTTAAAGCAACTTTTCTGTTTAAATTTCTTGTATGTTTACAATTTCCCTCATCCCAATATAATGGACCACTCTTCCATTTTGTTGAAAATACTATGAAAAAATCATTTTCACCTCTTTCTTTAATGTCACTAAATTGATCATATGGTATCCATTCAAATACTATATCGTCATAACCGACTATTTTTAATTGCATTTCTTGAATGAAAATTATTTCATTCCCACTTGTCCAATTTGTAAAATTATTTTTTAAGTAATTTATTTGACATAATTTACATCATTTATACTTTGCATTAGAAAGTGAAAAATATGGTTCATTACATTAAACAAATTCTTATGATACCGGAAATAAAACTATTACGCTATTCTTTTTTTCTTAAAAAACTTCCACAATTACAAAAACAGATAAGCATTTCCATTTGTGATCACACAATAATGCATGAAAAACGTCCATAAACTTCGTACTTTTGCAGAAACATGATGTCATTAATTTTTCTTCAATCGATATTAACTACGTATATAATTACTATCATACTACTATCATACTGTACTGTACCTACTGTAATAGTGGCTACTCCATATTAAGGAACTGTTGTAGCTCAAACTCTATCATGTCCCAAATCAAACTTGGGATAATCTTATATCCGAATCTTGACCATGCCCCAAACTAATCTCCAAGTTGATTTTGGATGGTTACGTTTGGGCTACAACAGAACCAAATTTTTTCCATAGTATCTGCCGATCATTAAATATTAGTAACAAAAAAGCAAATAACATTAATTCTGTGGTACTCTACTGGTACTCTTGTCTTTTTGGATAATGCAAGCTATTCACCATTTCTATGGACATTCTGTAGTATCAACTAAAGAGAAAAATGCCGTTTAAATTTCCAAGACAGACGACCTTTGGGATCAAAAATTTTTAAAGGTTGTTTATACAATTATGTTTTGACTTTGACGCTCCCACTACCTTGGATAACGGATGGTACATTTTTATAATTTTACTCTTATAGACACTATCGCTGCCAAAAAAAAGCATATTCAATTAAATTCGATTTGTCTTATGATTTTTTTAACCAATCAGATTTCCAGGCAATATTAATTAACTTACACGACCCTACTTATTTTATAGTTTTTTTTTAATAAAATGATATATAAATTATAGAATCAGAAAAAAATTGAAACTTTTTTTTTGAACTTTTGGAACGTGCCAAAGCTAAAGAGAAATTAACGATCTACACTTTATAATGTTCAGTTGAAGTATAAAAATTAAGAGAGAATTATAATTAATTCAAATGAACAGTTGGTCATCTTTACGTAATTTTTAATTTGTACTAATCCTTTCGTTGTTGAATGCAAAAAATTTTATTAGACAAATTCTTAGCACAGTAAAATTTACGTAATGATCTACGGAATTAAAACAGTCGTTGTTGACAGCTTTGTCACACTTCAACCAATCAATTATAATTTCAAAATCTTGATCATATACATAAATTTTCCAAGTCTAGAAGAATAAAGGGGGAAAAATAGAATTTTTATCTTTCCCTTCTATTCTATATCAATGCAATTATAATTCATTTTGAAAAATGTTTTCTATTTTAAAATTATCATATTTGATTATTTTTTAATTTTGTAATATATTTGGGTATACAAAATTCGGATATTACTTAAAATTAGTGTGACACGGAAAAAGTCCATTTCGTAGTCGGAAAGTTTTTATCAAACATTCCGCCATTATAACCGTTGATTGATGAAAAAATACAAAAAAAAAAAAGAAATTATAATCTTAAATTCGAAGTTTACCATTTATACGATAAATTAGAAATTTTCCTTAAAAGAATTAGTCATATGCATCAAATAATATCAAGTAATTATTAAGTAAATTCAATTTATTCGGCTAAAACCCAAAATCATTATATCATTTTTTATCACGTTACATCTTACTTATCTTACTTGTAATGGTTTGTGATACCCTATGACATCGTTGATTAAATCGAATATGATTGGATGAACATGTTTAACTTGAAACAAAATAATAAAAAAAAACGGGCTAAAGTTTATTCTACCGAGGATTCATGATAAATTTTCATCATTGTTGATTTTAAAGATTAACTTTGTCAAGTTAAAAAGAATCTACATTTTTTTTTAGATGAAATAGAATGAATACATAAAGATTAGAAGCATGTAGATAGATAGTAAGCATAATTATTTATTTCATATGTAAAAAAATATTCTCATGATTATTTTTCATTTTGAGAATTGATGTTGTGTAAATGGAATTACTTAATAAATATTGCCCACGTGGCGCAGCAACTTCTTTCGAATGCTTGTACATACAGTTTTTACCAAGAAGAAATTTAAAGTTTAATTTTAATATACTGCACACGTGATGCATAGAAAGCATGACCTCCAGCGTCTAAGCCACCGTTAATTTCGATTGATCGCATGATGTTAAAAAAAGTAATTACAATGAGTTCATGTATAAAAAAAAAGGTTCATTGATAAATAAAAAAAAAAAAAGGAAAAGAAAAAAGAAAAGAGAAAGGTAAAAAAACAATTAATAATGATATCAGCACACAGACATACCAAAAGTAATCATCAATTTAAACTTTATTAAACTCTTTTTAATTTTTTTTTTTTTTTTTTTAAAGTAGGATTTCGGAATCGGGAAAAAGTCACAACATTCCACCACATATCAATACATATTTGCGAGACCATCTGATTACTTATTTCAAATAAAAAATGTCACCATTAAATAATATGAAATAAATCAAATATTGTTTTAATTGATTTTAAACTTTTTTTTTTTTTTTTTCTCACTAGTTAAATTTCTATATTTGAATATAATCAACTTTTAAATGATGCCAAATACACCCACGTACACTCCACAAAAAGTATAATAATGTATGTTTCGATTAAGCCTATGCAATTATCTAATTAAAAATTATGAACGACTCAACCAAAATTGGTTTCGATAAAACATTTTTTATCAATCGATTATTTTTCGATATTTTTTTTTTTTTTGATATATATTTTTTTTTCCCAGAGATTACAATGATTAACATTGTAAATTATATAACAATGAAGAAAAAAAAACGAAATCTTTTAAAAAGTTAACGATTGTTTTTATTGTTAGATGACTACAATAAGTAATTCTTTCTATAATAGAATAATTACCAGTTTAATAACTTGTTATAAGTGGTAATAAATGCAATAAAAAGAGATATCAAAAAACAAGAGTGGCACGTGAAATGATTATTGAAGATAAAAATTTTTAAATATTTTCGAATAAAATCAGAGAATACAATGACAATCATTGTTATCATATAATTAATAATAGCTTAAGAAGGAAATAGACGCAGGCTACGGCCATGTCGTGTGACGGTCAACAAAGTATGACAAATTTAATACCGAATCACACATAAATTTATGGGCTTGTGCAGTTGGACTTAATTAGTTAAAAAGTTTTGTTGAATCAAAGATCATTTTTAATTAATACGAATTCTTATTAGTTTTATTTTATTTCCAAGAGAAAAAAAAAAAAAGTATAATATTTTAAAAAAACCTGTTTGTTTCTCTTTTTATATTAAAAATCCTTAAATAGTACAAGTATCACCTTGAATTAAAATTTTACGGATACTTTTCTCCGCATATTTATTGAGGCTTTGTTTCTTCTTCTTTCTTGTCGAAACTAAAATATCTTTGTCTTTTTTTTCTTTTTTTTTAAAAAAAAAACTAATAATAAAAAAATTTAAAAAATTTTCTCTCTCGAAAAATTCCTTTCCTACAATAAAATAAACCAAAGGATCAAAAGGTTTGTGTTACTTTTTTCGGTTTGATTAGGCGCAGCAATTTGTTTTCCTATTTTCTTTGTGAAAGGCGTAACCTTTTTTTTTTTTTAAAAAAAAAAAAATATATTTATTTGTTTTTAATACAGAAACAAAGAATTCTATTTAATACATTTTATGTTGTACAATAATAACCACGTGTGCAAAAAGATAACTTTCTAATAAGATTGTTTTTTAAAATAACAAAGATTTATTTTTCATTTCTCGAAAAAAAAAAAAAAGATGGGAAACCAACAATCTTTACTCGATAATTTAATACATGGAAATAATCGTTACGATTATAGTAAACATACTCATCATCATCAACATCGTAAACACTCTCATTCAAGTAGTACTTCATCATTTAATTCCAATTTTCAATCCGCTTTTCATTTTACTTCAAATTCTCGTCATCATAATCCAAAAGATTGTTGTGCTTTATGGAAAACAATTAAATCTATTTTGGGAATTTGGACTACAGGAAATAATGATATTGATGAAATTATAAAAGAAACTCAACGTACCGCTTCAAAACATCATAAACCTTGGAAATGGATTCCTTTCGATAGATTCGAGGATATTAAATTTTTAGCTCAAGGTGGTTATGGTCATGTATATTCTGCTATGTGTACTGATAGGGATGTTTGTGGTAAAGTTGCTTTAAAAAGTCTTGAATTTTCTGAAAATATTTCAAAGGAATATCTTCAACAGGTAAAAATATTAATATATATTTATTTATTTATTATGAATATAATACGTCGTTAACTTTTTTTTTTCTTCTTCTTCTTCTTTTCATAATGAATATAATAGTTACGAACGTTATCAACGTTCGAACATTCAAAAGGTCTTATACGGATATATGGAATGACGAGGGATCCCGAAACAAATGATTACATGTTAGTCATGAAACATGCTAAAAGTAATCTTCGTCAATATATAAACAAACATTTCAATACTTTATCACTTTCAAATAAGATTGAATTATTGGTACCAATTTCAAATGGTCTTAAAAGAATACATCAAGCAGATTTGGTTCATGGAAATTTACATCCAGGGAATATTTTACAAACAATAATTAATATTCCAACTGAAAAAAATACTACTACTAATTCAATAAAAATTTATACAATGCCACAAACTTGGAGTTATATAAGTGATTTAGGTTTATGTGGTCCCGCTTCAAACGAACCAAGAAAAATTTTATCCGAAAAAAATGATTTTGTTGAAGAACCTGATACTATTAAAAATGATGATGATATTTTTGAAAATCTTTATTTTCATGAAAAGAATGATGATTATTTTATTTCACATTCAAGAAGAGGTTCAGTTTATGAAAAACCAAAAATATATGGAGTATTACCTTATATAGCTCCAGAAGTTTTAAGAGGTCAAAAATCTACTAAAGCTGCTGATGTTTACGCTTTTGGATTTATAGTATATGAAGTATTTACTGGTCATCCTCCTTATTATGATGTACCTCATGATATAAAATTAGCACAAAAAATTTGTACAGGTCATAGACCTCCTATAACTTGTTCAGAAATTCCTCCTAGAATTATGAAATTAATAACGAGTTGTTGGGATGCTAATCCTGATGAAAGACCTTCTGCTTTAGATTTACATAATTTAATAAGAGGTTGGTATTGGAGATTGGATCCTGAAATGAAATCTTTAATGAGAGCTGATGATGAATCACGTAGTGGAACTCCGATTAAAGAAATTGGTGGATTTTCAACCCCACCAACTCCAGGAACTCCAATTTCTCCTTTTAATTTTCCAACAAATACTCCTTTTACAACTTCATTAAATACAAGTATATCACATTCATATTCAACCACCGCTCCTAATATATCTCCACAATCTACTTCATCAACGATGAGTTTTTGTGGAATAAATGGTTATGAAATACATCCTGAAGCCATTTATACCTCTCGTCTATTGGAATATGATAATCTACCACAAACCGCTTCATGGCTCTTTTAAGGGATATGTTACTGTATATTAGGTTATAGATTTTATTTATTTATTTTTTTTTTTTGACGTTGTTTTTTTACTTTTGTTTTATTTATTTTTTAATGTTCGTTAATATTTAGTACAAATTTTTTTTGGAAAGTTTTTTTTTTTCTAGGTGGATTTGTTTTTTTAGAGTGGTTTAGTTAGACTTATTGGACGTTATTTCTCGTCTTTAATTTTTTTTTNTTTTTTTTTTTTTTTTTTTTTTTTTTTATAAAATTCAAAAAAAAAAAAAAAAAAAAAAATTCTTTTAAAAAAAATAAATATTTGATAACCGTGAATTGATTTTATTGGTTATTATTGATTGTATACATTTTTCTAGGTGTCAACTTTAAAATCGTGTACGATTATTTAATTAAATATTTGTCGCAACACAAATTATAAATATCCATAATAATAATACAAAATGTTTTATATAAATTATATACCTATCTTACTATATAATCAGAAAAAAAAAATCTTGTTACGCTCATTCTCCTCCTTAATTACTACTGTACATCCTCCTTGAATTCTCCTACACTTGTTAAAAAATTTTCATCAATCACGGTAATATTACGGTAGTATTACGGTTTACCCTTATTATGCATTTCATCATCTCTATCAGGAGGAAAAAAACCACTTAATCTAGTATCAATAGTTTTATCTTTTTCTTTACGTGGAAAGTAACCAAAACAATCAACTATACTTAATATTACTAATAATGAAGTAAATGTCCACATTATAATAAAATTTATTAATCTTATAATACATGCTGTACGCGTTATCGATAATTTATATGGATAACTTGACGGACAAGAATCTGGAATTGGTTTTATTTCATGTGATGTCATTTGCGTATATATAACTATATAATAACAGATAATAATAGGTGATTAAAACATGTATTTGATTCACGATAATAATAATCATTTTATAGAGAGACTTACTTGATACTATGAGGATTAAGAAAGGTATACAACTTAAAAAGAAGAAAAGAAAGAAAGAAATTAGAAATTAGTTAATATTAAAATACTTTAAATGTTAAACGCGTTAGAAATAACAATAATTTACAATAATTGTTCTCTTATATAATTCAATAATCCTTTCATATTACAACATCGATTTCTTATTGCTGAAAATAATAATCCAACTAAAAAAAAAAAAAAAAAAATAAAAAAAATAAAAAAATAAAAAAAAAAAAAAAAAAAAAAAAAAAAAAAAAAAATTATCAAAATTAAAAAATTAAAAATAAAAAAAAAATTATATTTAACGTCGTTTAAATATAAAACTTACGTGGAAATGTAATCATCATCACAAAATAACTTTTTAAAAAAATAAATATATATACATGTAAATAACATCTTTTAAACATACAGTATATACGAGAAAATAAAAATTTCAACTTACATATATTCAATTATATAATTTTTATAAATTATTTCATTATTTGCTAATTTAAATAATATTATTTTTGTAATTTCTAAAAAAGAATATATTTTTTTTTTTTACATCACGTTATCATACTTGTACGAATCATACGAAAAAGAATTGCATTACATATCACGAATTTTTTTTTCTTACCTAAGGCCGGACATGCGAAAATCAATATAACAACCATCGTACCCATTAATCCTCCTATCGTATTCTTGAGTGTCCAAGATGTCTTATTTTCACTCATTTTTTTTAATATAACACTTTTTTTTTTTTTTATATCTCGGGTTCCTTTATATGCGTATAATGCGTGTTTATACTTTATGTATATAATAAATGTTTATTTTCGGTTTCAACAGTTAAATAAAAAAAAAATAAAAAAGAAATGGTTTGAATATTATATATAAGTCTTAAAACAAAAAAGAAAATGTAAGAAAACTACATTTTTTTTTCAATTGTCTATCATAAATTAAAAGCCACTTTGGCTTAGCGATTTTTTTTTTTTTATGGCTGTGTTTGATACTTGATATCATTATTATATCATTTATATATTATATAATATTAAAAGAATCAGGCTTAGGCAAAAAAGAAAACTTATAAATTCGGTATTGATCTGTACGCGTTTTCTATCAGGAAACCAAACTTTTAAAGAACTTTTTTTAATATCTCGTTCAATTATTTTATTATCCCAAAATTTTAAATACTATTTTTTTAAACTCAATAAAATTTTTTCTTAAAAAATAAACTTTTATTTTTCGTAACGACTTAATTCTTTGAAAATTGTTACTTGATACTGTCAAAACGTAATAATCGAAGGCGCAGTAAGAATTTAACGAAAGTCTAAGCCTAATTCACGTGATAAACAAATAAATGAGTGGGCTATGCTAAATAATCAGAAATAGATCGTAAATTCAAGAAATCATCTTGTATGTACACAATAATTCTATTATTCTTTGATTGATTGATTTAAAATTTTTTCCTTTCCTCTTTTTTTTTTTTTTTAGGATCAAATAACAAACAAACAATTAATAATTCTATTTTATAAAACGAAAAAAAAAAAAATTTTTTTTTTAGTTTAGAATTTTTTTTTTCTCGAAATTTCCAAGATCTAACAATTATTCCCAAAAAAAGTGAAATATAATTTAACGACGGATTTTCAAGTGACTTTTTTTTTTTAATGAAACAAGTATGTATTATGATCTCGTATAAATACTGTATATCAATTTCAATATTAAAAAAAACTTGCTCTAAAAAACTTGTATAATTATTATAGTTAATGCAGAGAATGATTTAGAACTATTAGTTCAATAATAATGTACTGTACTTTATGTACTTGTTAAGCTTAATTCGAGCCGGCATTAAATCTTGGCCAGAATTAACAATTAATGCGGGACTTCAATTGTGGACTTTACAGATTTTAGAAATTTATAGGTAGGTAGTTTTTAATGTCGTCAGAAATTAGAAAGTATTAAAACTTTGAGTATTTGTTGTTATTTGTATGAGAAAAGTTAGCGATTATTGCTAAAAGTTCATGGCTGCATAAATTAATAATTGATTACTTTCAGATGATAGAATAACAACGCTACGCGAAATGCAAAACACTCTAAATTGGCAGTCACATTTTATGTATATCCACAACCCACATCATCTCACACTGGCTAAAAATAAAAACCCGAAATTTGGACGAAATATTCATTAATTTTTCAGATACATAAGCGACATTGCTACGCAATAAATTAATGAATTTAAACGGAAATTAACTAAGGTAGCACGCGGATCCTAGGTCTTTTAATGTGAATTCCAGCATCATATTATTTCTTTACTCTCTCTCATTTCCGGTAAATTTTTATAATTATTTCTCTATCACTATTTCAAACTACAAGATTCTCACACCTCCTTCTATTAACAAAATAAATCATCTCATTCTGCAACAAATACATATATCTACAAAGTTTTTTCCTATCTATATCCCTTCCACATATATAAGTCCAAGTTTCTTCAACAAACTCCCTCAATGATGATGATATTAATACAATAGAACTTTGGACAGAAAGATTAAATACCTTTTAACAATGTATTCACATTTATCAAATTTACAAGTAAATACAATTTTGCAACTTATAGATCAGCTGAAAACTAAAATTTAAACTTTGCGAGATATAAATTCCAATATTCTATAAGAGAAGATTTTCTGCTAAGATGTTAGAATTTCGAATTTACATCATAAATTTTGGAAATTACTGTAAAAAAGAACAACGATTTATTTCTATCATCATATTTAATTTTTACAATACCTCACATTCAAGGAATTTGTTGGAAACATATGGAAATTTGAAATTTCTTATACAACTACTAAGAATTTTAATAACAAACACTTTATATTTGAATTTATTGAATTTATTGATGAAACAACAGCAATAGAATCGTACAAAGATTTAATTCAATAAAATATAAATATTAATCAACAAAATGTAATCAAGAATTCGTACCTTTAAAATGTGATAAATTTAACAACAAATTGCATAAATTAACAATAAATTAGAAAATTCCTAAAACACTGTGGTCTTCACGCCCAGTAAAACTAGTGAGGGCGGTGACGGTTGCAGGAGAATTATACATAAAACACAGGCTCAAGGACTTTGCTATAATGTAAAATATAGAAAATTAAGAATAACAGACAAAAACGTTGTGAAAATTAAACAACAACAAAGCAACATGATAGATTTTATAATCCAAAGACCATAAAGGAAAATAAATAAATACAAAAATCAAACTATATTAGTATAAAATCAATATTTCCAAACAGTTACTGGTGGCTGCTTACAATCAAAACTCTTAAAAACTCTTATAACTCATAGCACTTGTAATAGTTGTTTCTCCTCTCAGTATTCCAAATAATTCATTATTTTTAAAGTTTGAATCTTATAAACGTCATCAAGAATGTCATTAAGAACGTCAAGAAGAACGTCATCAAAAACGTCAAGAAGAATGTCAAGAAGAAGAATTGATAAGGAATTCTTATCTTCGCTTCAACATAACAACAAAAATCTACATAGAATCCTGTCATCACTTTTCAGCTGATAATACCTACCATCAGTTAAAATCTGAATTTTGGATAGCATCAAAATTAATGATCACATTAAATTATCTGTATGGAACAGTCTTTTTAAAGATTTTAAAGATCGCAATGATAATATCTCTGACACTTATGCCTCAATCAAAAATGCTGCAGTGAAAACTTTAAATTATCAGTCAAATCTATTTTGTGAAAGCGTGCATTTCATTCAACCGCTGATTATGACCAATAAAGACTGAAATATTAATCATCTTGGCGGGAGGGCCTAAAGATATTTTTTTTTATCATCTTGGCGGAAGGGCCTAATTGGACAAAACCAGCCATATATTATACATCAGAAAGTATAATGTCATCTGTAAAAATTAATTGGATAGCTCCTGTAGGAATCATTCAAAAATTGAATGTTATTTGTGTAAGCATTTTGGTCACAGTTTCAAATACATGTTCCGAATATTCAACAACAATTTTAAGGCAGTATTGCAGATGTCCAATTCCTTACAGAAAAAAAATTTTAAAACCTTCTAAGCTACTAAAATTTTTTGGACATTTTGAGGAATAGCCATGTTGATTTTTTTTAAAAAAAAAACTTTCGCCAGGGGCATTTTTTTTTTATAATTTATGATTTGCCAAATCAAAGAATTGAGGAATGTGGTCAAGGTTATGTAAAATCCTTTATACAATCGATATAGATACCATCACTTGAGAGGATCCGTTGTCGTCTCAAATAATTGATGATGAGTCCAATATATTAAAACGTTATAATTTACTAATTAATGATCGGTACTAAAATCCGGGCGGCTTTGCAATATGTCAAATTTTTACCGATCTTTGGTTTTGTTTTACATAACCACACTGTAAGGGATATAGTTTATTCTTTAAGTGATAAACTATTAGTGATTAGTGATGCTTTATTTAAGGCATTTAAATTTTTTATGAACAGATAATCAAGATTGAGATTTGCATCACAAATACATTTATTTCCACAAAAATAACCTAAGTTGATAAGCTGATTAAAATTTTCAAGAGGAAGAGGATATCTTTAATTTCTTCACATTAATGATATATCAGATAACTATATCCTATACCAAAACCTAAAAAAAAGGTGGAAAAATAATTTTACAAATTCACAATACTACATGGTAATAACCTTACTAAATAATTTAAGGCTAAAGGATATTAGACCCTTTAATATAATAGTTTAATAATAGGAATATTAGTTTTCTCACTTTAACACAACTTTGCAAGAAAATATCTTTCAATTCCAGTGACTTCAGTGCAAGTGAAAGACTATTCTCAGACGCTGATAACTATATTTCTATAAAAAGAACATGTTCAGCATGTTCAGCACCTATTAATATTTATACAACACAGTTTTTAAGAAAAATAAATTTGATCTGTATCATCTCAAAAAACTTCAGCATTATTATGGATGGTTGACACTTATTGATTTCAACATACAAAACTAATAAATACGATTGGTGTCTCTTCACTTTATATATTCATGATACTTATAGATGCTGAGATGTAGGTGCTCAAGTAGTAAAGATGGTGATATCATTTTAGAAGCATCCATTTGGAGTAATGAATCCAAATATGAATTATTCAGAGGAGATGGTAGGAGGTGGGTTTGGTGAAGACCACATGAAAAATATGATGCAGATTGTTTAATTCCAACTGTGAAGTCTGGTCAACAAGGATTGATGGTATGGTGTTTCACCAAAAATAATCTCGGTCCATTAGTTAAGTTAGAATGCAATGATATATCTTAATATATTAGAAAATCATTTATTACTGTTTATAGATAATCAGAAAAATCCAAGAAGACAATGCGCAAATACTCCTCCAGAATTGTAGAAATCTAAAGTATTATACTGTAAAACAATTTATACATAGAAAGCATCTAAAATATAATAACGGTGATGGATATTATATGATAAAATATAGAGAGGCCAATGAAGTGGCTCAAGCTTTCTCGCATTTTTCATATGAAGACTCAAGAGAGAAATTAATAATTGCAGGACATACTGCAAGGATTGTTAAAAGCTGGAAACAAGAAAATAATATATATAGTCTTTCCCGGCCTACACAAAATCCAGATCTAAATCCTATAGAACATTTATAGAATGAATTAGAAAGACAGAGTTTTATAATATCTTGGTTACATTAATCAAGATGAAGTAATACTATTCTGATGTCTATTAAAATTTTTTACTTTGTAAAATCAAAAAACAACAGTTAGGCTACCACTTACAACACTATTCATACAAACTAATACCTACAAAATATGATCAAAATCAAACAACAAATTAATAGTATATTCAATTAAAATATTATCAACCTCATAGTGCTGATGCCGGCAAAGTATGTACTCAATGAAGTTTTGACATTTATTTTTTCTTATTGCTAATATTTTTTTGATAATAAGGGGTATACCATTTGTGCTAAGGTATCAAAGTATAATTTCTATGGTGTTATATATGAAGACAATGAACATGGAGGAGATTATGGATTTCATTTATAACCAATCTGTAACTAGTAATCAAATTTATTGAGCAGGATAACATAAAAGAGAATACAATGGAAGAGGGTATAGCTGAAAAGAAATCAATAGACCAAGAGATATAAACCAGCAAAAAATTTGCATATACTATTTATATTTATGCAAGTAATAATGGGATTAATATATTGGGAGATACACCAATCAATTTATACATGAATATCCCTTTAAAGAATTGTTGACACCATTGATGGGAGTAGATCACAAGTTTTCTGTAAAAAGCCTTTTATAGGTCATCAAAATCAATATATAAATTCTGAGATTAACAAAAAAGATTATTTTCATATGATGGGTAAGCCATCAATTAATCTTAAAATCTTCACAGATATGCAAAAAAAAAGAAAAATCTGAATGTTAAAGGAATTAAAGGACAAATGCAAGATTTTAAAAAATTGGTGTTACATTCAGAAGAGAGTCTTACAAGTAAAATGGTAAGAAATGTAGATGGAAAGTCAATCTTGAATTTTATATCAAGGAAAACTTAGGTGATAAAAAATCCCATAAGTTTTAAATAGAAATAAGGCATAATATAAACAATCACTACAAACATCATCAATGGAAACACAACTATTGATAGTGAAATCACAGCCACAGCCATCATCAGTATAGTTATACTCAACCATCATTAAAATTGAAACAGATGATTTTGCAGTGCCTTTCATAAGTTTTATTGAAGCCATTTGGAACATGCTTCAGCAAAAATATTGCAAACTACTTTTTGTATTTGATGAATATAGTGTACTTACTATTTAATAATAAACATACTCCTGTACTTGCTCAGTAATATATGTGATTTATCTGCATCACAGCTTACTGTGTCTCACATATAGGTTGATTTATTTGATCTTAGCTATCAACCTAATAAATGTTATAATGTTTATAAACCAGATTAGATTTATCTTTATTATATAGTTTATATTATTAGTTACAATTATTATAATTATTATTATTATATTATTTATATTTATTAATTTAGACTTAATAGTGAGTTCTGTAGTTTGAAAATACTACAATAAAAAGAACTATCCTTTCAAATCTTTAAATCCCTAAATTATAAATCTGTTTACTCATGCATTATCTTTATTCATAAATCTTATTTCTATTATTTATTGTGTATCAGACTTCAATTGGAATACTTCAAAGCTACTGTCTCCCTGAAGTTATTCAAAGACCGATCACCAACTCAATCTGCCGATCCTCTGCCCAAATTTTTCTGCTAAGAAAAAAGTAAGTTGGTCTTAGTTAATACAAGTAAAACTTATTACAAACCTTTTATTTCTGTTCAAATATGGCTTCAAAAGTACGCCAGATTGCTAAACACGACTGTGATCATGACTCCATACCAAAAAATATCAGTTCTCATCATCCAGCCGATGATGTTTCATCTTCTGATGAACAAATTGCCCAAGACACCTATGGCAATTCCAAATGCTCTAAAACTGATGACATTAAACCTATGGACGATGTTGAAACAGTCCCAGCAGTTGAACAAGCGTCTTCATCTAAAGTTTCTGCTCCCTTGTCTTCTTCCTGAAGTTACTCATACTTCTGCCTCCACCACTCCAGATACCTCTCCAAGGTTTGATAAAGGCAAAAGTCGTAAAACTGAACCTGAAATGGTTGACAATTCTATTCACGCTCCCCCGAAGTCATCCTCTGACTCTTCCTCCACTTTGTCTTCTTCCCCAGAAGAGGAACCAGACCCTTCTCTTACCATTCCTGTAGCTTCAGAAATTTTTGCTGCAGTTGCTGCGCCAACTGAGGAGTTACTCAAGTGCCTTTCCCAGAAAGCACTATTAAAAAATGAGGTGGATTCCTGTTTTGGCTCTGATACTTTGTATAAAGGATCATCCATTTTGGCGCCAGAAATGATCTTTGAATCATTGTCCGCTTTTACTCAGAAGCTTCTTTTCAGAAATCGATTGGTTCTGCTATAGCTGATCTTTACAATATCATTTTCCATAAATACGATCGGGATGCTGGTCGCACTGCAGAAGTTGATCGCACGCTCCTCCTTTCTGACATTCCATTAGACATAAAACTTCACACCTTAAATCTTGTCTTGCCCGCTTCAGTCTTGTTAAAAAACTTACCTTTCGTACTCCTCCTAATGCCATTTTACAAAAAGCCACAGTGATCTTTGACAACAAAGAAACAGTAGACTCCTTTTATGATATTTGAACTATCACGTGCATGGGTTATTATTTCCGTTGTAAACCATAGTCCCTTCCTGCCGATGCTAACCATCTCCATCATTCATTCACTGCTATATTGGCTGGTCTTCCTACTTCCTTTGATGTTAAAGCAGGAGATTTACACTCTATTTGGACTGAAACTAAAGCTCAATTCATCAACATCCCTTGCTCTTATTTTTTTATCATCCCAAACCATATGCACATGCATGTCATCTTCCCTTCCCAAGAGACCATGGGACGCTGCCATAGAGCTTTTTCAAATATAACAATCACCCTTTCACATGATACCAATCATATGATGCCAAGGAACTTTGCCAGCATTGTGGTCTCAAGCATTCCACAGATGATTCTTCCAATTGCCTTAAATCTTTCATTTCAAATGCTCTACGGATAAAATGTTCAAAAGTTCTATAATTGATACAAACTCACCTAACACTACAACAATTTTAATAAAAATTACCAAATCTTATGGTTGGAAATCTAAGCTCAAAAATACCTAACCGATCACTCTACTTGAAACTGCTCACAAGTGTACGGTCAGTTAGTGTATAACCAACTCTCTTCAGTCCTTTAAAAATATAAAGTCCTTACAGGTGATAATTACGCTGGTCTCCTGGGTGACTCCTGTAATACAGCTATTTTCACGTTGTACTCTATTATTCATGATACTAAAATTAACAATAAAGAACTCTGGATTTTGTCACAAGATATCTCTAAGGCTTTTGATTCTATTAGTCTTGAAATGCTCGATGCTACTTTGTGCTGCATTAAACTTCCTTTCTTATGTCACAAATTCATCATTAATCTCTTCACTAGATGATCCAACTGCATTATCACTCCCTTTAGCAATACGTTAGCAAACCACAAAAAATATGTATTAATGTCCAATGTTCTTACTTCAGCTTCTCCCATTACTTTTCCAATTATGGCACATTCACCTGACTTTGTTTCCTTCAACAAACTCCCATCCTCTATTATATTTCCCCATTTTGCCTAATGTTTCCTTTAGATTTTTAGGTGTTTGGTTTAATCTCTGACTCAATGTTGCCTTTATTCATAATCAACTTAAGCAAGATTATGCTATTTTAATGAAGTTATTCATTTTAAACTTAACTTGCATATTTATACAACACGGTGCCTGGCACTTTTGCTATATACTCCTGGAGTCAAATAATCGTATATATTAACATAGACGTTATGTATCACAGACTAGTCGATTATATAGAAAAGATGTTATGTATACACCTATGTCATAGCGTATAGTGATATATTGATTTGTGATTGTATAAGTTTATAACAATACAATACGGTTCATAATATTTTTCACTCCAAACTTTCATAAATAATATAATGAATAATCTTTCTCACTCCAAACTTTCATAATAGTTTATAATTCCATAAATTATTTGACATGTCATGTAATTAAATTTTTTTTAAATTAAATTTTTCGTGATGTTTATTTTTTTACTCGTGTAAAAATATTTGCTATTTTTATAATAAATCAAACAATTTTATGTAAATTTGTTAGTATATAAAAGATAAAATTTGAAGCATCACTGTAAATATTTTTTTTAGAATTAAAAAACACTTAGGATCTTGTATTTATAATGGTATATTGTATAAGGCATATAGTATGTTTTGATAGTTAATATTCAAAGTTCTCCTTTATATAAATATAATAATAAATATAAAATAACTAATATAATTAAATACTTTTTAAATACTTCAAATATCCAATAATGCTAATTAAAAGGGTGAAAGCCGTTGTCTCTTTATAATTTACAAGATACCTTGTACATGTGCAGCATTCATAGTTCAATCCTGTGGAATTAATCTTTTAAGTCCTAGTTTATTTAATAATAATAAATATAATCATTAAAATAGTAAAATGAGAAATATATATCTGTATCTAATGGTGCAGCAGAAGTGTGGTGGCGTAAAAGAGTTTTATATGAAGTGTGATGCAGTAATTGCAGACGTACGTTTGGTCTCATATTTCTTTCATACGTACATACATTTTTATTTTATTAACAATATAATTAAATATTTACATCTGTACGTACATTCTGTAACTATACGTAGTTACGTTTATAGCAAAGGATCACCATACACTACATAGGTATATATACATGAAATGCTTTCTAATTACCAAGCTAGTCCTTGAACTTTTGTATTTAGTTTTCGCATGTATTAATAAAAACTTTTCTTGGCAAATTTCGTTGAAAGCCATCACGCAAATTTCTTAACAGAACGGATAAATAGGATAGAGTATTAGCATAGAAACTTCATCATGTACTACAGGAAAAATCCAGAACCTTTTTATTTCTGTTTCTTGATTTTCTTGACAAAAGCGTTCATGTGGTCATATGATTTTTATTTTTCTTAGCAAATGATGTAATGTGATTTTATTACTTAAACATAATACGCAATATTGCAAAGCATGACGCTTATAATTAAATAAAGTTTTTGCCCTTATTTTTTAACATTTGTAACTATATATCAGAAAATAAAAAATGTTTAAAATCAAAGATTTTTTAATGAAAACATGCTAATTATTTTTAATATTTTTTGTTATTGAGTACATATAAAATCGCAAAGCACATCTCACGTATACAGAAACCCACTATACCAATAATATTCTGCAAAAAATCCTATAATGTTTTTTATAGTGAAATGCAAATATCAACCTGATCTTTCTCATATCACTTTTCCTCTGCCAACCTTTTTTCCTCTGTCAACCTTTTTTTCTCTGCCAACCTTTTTTTCTTTGCCAATCTTTTTTCCTTGTTTTTCTCCCATTTTTCCTCTGCCAACTTTTCCTCTTCCAACTTTTTCTTTGCCATCTTTTCCGTTACGCGACGTGTAAGTTCCACTCTAGGTACCAGCTCACCGGTGTCCTCCATAATAGCACACACCTTTTCTGGATGGTAGAGGTAGTTCGCAAGACCCTCCATTTTATTAATTCCCATGACATCCATTTCATTTGTCATATCGCACCATGCAAATAAAATACCGCGATCATCTAAAAACAGAACGACCATTCCAGAATGATCTACAAACAGTGGGCAAATATAGGTGATACCATATGTTTCATAAAAATATTTCCTATTCTCTTGGTCAATTAACCTTCCATCTGTAGGTCCATGAAATTCACGAAACTCGCGATCATTCTTTAACGTGTCCACCAATTCTGAATAGCTTTGCAATTTTTGCATGGTCATATTATTTCTCGTTCGCGTACTGATATTATTCGAAAATTGATTTGGAGATCTGATTTCCACTGGCATAAAAAAATCCAGGCATTCGTCTCCGCGCAGTTCCCGAACTCCCAACACTCTAGTTTCGGAATCACATTTCCATACTGATCCTGAAGAAAAAGATAATGGTCGTTCTCTTTCTGGAGTGTACATAAATTTTTCCTGTCTTCCGGACTGCAAGTTGTGATTGATGCACCAAATACAAGGTTGGTAATCCTTTCCTGGTCCGACTTCTAGGAGACATTGACTGTTCTTGGTTGTCTTTTGCGATTTTGTTCCATTATAGCTATCCATTGGCAGATTTGGACTTGGTGCTGATAAAGTAATTCCACCTGTCTCAGATATTTCTTGCGATTTTTCCTTGTTCTTTTCTTTATTTGGTCTTGGTTCTGAAAAAGTAATTTCCGCTGTCTCTTGCGATTTTTCTTTAGAGTTTTCTTTGGGAAACTTAAATTGATCGTGTACAGGTAGCAGAGAGCATCCGATGGGGTTGCTATGGAGATCGTGGCCCCATTCACCCTCAATATTATTGGTTCTGGACGTCCATTGGGATTGTTGAAAATACGTCTGTTTCTTCTGTACGGAAAAAGAATTTTGTTGTATACTCTCCTTCCCTTTCTGCTCCTCTCCGCCATTTTTTCGATTCACTCCCAGATCTAGGGTGAGAATTACTTAAGAATTTTTTATTTCTGTTTCTTATAAACAGCTAAAAATTACCTCGTCCCATTCTTAGCGGAGGAGTCCATTGGTTTGGCATGAAGATTTAGGTTTCAAAAATAGAGAGTAGCGACAAAGCTAACGTTATCCATTTTTTTATCCATTGTTACGTTATTAATAAAATTTATGAATATAATGAGTAATATGATTTATGAGTGAGTAATTGAATTTGAATTGTATTGTGCTACACTGTATCCCGTGAGTGGTCATACGATCGACCGTATCTGACTAATCAGTTATCAGTGGAGTAAATAAATTAATAAAGCGCAGTAACGCTCTGATTTTCACTTTTTTTTCCACCCATTCTATTTTATCCGAGCATGATCTCGCTAGAAAAAAACCGACCTATCGCAGCTTGAAAGAAGTGTTGACGAAAAAATTATTGAAGTCCGGACGAGACACTTCGCAATTAAGATATGTATGAAATATATTTTTTCGGTTGTGGCTGTAATTTGCAAGAGACGACTTCAGAGCTTGCAAATTAATACCCATTTCTTTGTTCAGAATTTTCGAGGACCTTATTAGGTGGAGACCATAAACTTTTGGTGAGTTTTACTCAATATTGTTAATTTATTTCTGACTCTGCATGTTCTATGCATAACTGATGACCATTTTATTCTATCCAAAATATCGATCTTAGGAAAATGAAATCGGATTAGAGTTAATGTTGGGACATTGTGTTATTATAGGTAGTTTAGAGGAACGAAATACTGGTGGGTCTGTAGGTATTAGTATAGAAATACCATTTCACATTATAAATCAAGTCTATGTATCATCGAATCATGTAATTTATTTTCTGTATCAATAAAGCCACATTTAATTCTGATGAGGATATTACCTCGTTTATATCTATGCTGACGAACTTTTGAGTTCTTCCCATCCTATATAAAACAATGTCAAACACTCAATCCATTGATTCATTAAGAGAATTAAATGCCAAGCTCTTAGCTGAGATTGTGGGGAGAATGCTGAGATTCCCGAACTTAGAGAGAAGTTACTAAAGTTTGCTGAGGTTGAGGCAGAGAAAATGGATTTGAGACGGGAGCTTAAGGCCAGAAGCGATGAGCTGGAGAAGATTATTCAGTTAAGATTGGCAAACTTAATGCAGTTACCACTAAACTCAAATCCGAGAATGTTGAGCTTAAATAGCAAAATTAAGATATCAATGAAATCAAACAGCAAACCTTCCCTCAACCAGAGATGTTGCCAGAGGTAATGGTTATTTCTAAGGAAATGATTTCAGGAGATGGGCAGGATAAAAATACTATAGTTTCAAACACTAACATATTGAATTCAAATATTAGCAAAGCACCTTTGGAAATATTCAGGTATTCAATTCTGTAGACCAGCTCAATAATGAAATAGGATAAGCAGTTACCTCTGGTGATGCACCTAATGATAATGCCAACACCGAATCATTGGAAGATAAGGAAACAGATGATTTCTTGGATGAAGTACATAAGCAATAAGATTAAAAAGAGGAAGTGGGAAAAAAAGCTTCAGGGTGAATTGTTGTCCAGGAATCATCCCTAGCAATTAATACCAGCTGTGAAGCAGGCCTTTCTATAACTAGTATTGAACTTGTAACTCTTCCAGAACAGGTAGTCAAAGAATCGATTCAAAGGAATTATCTGCAGAGTTTGCAGTATCATGTGGAAATCTTCTGGCTCAGGAAACAAGCAGAAACTCCACCCAAAAAATTTCCTATAATCAAAAAGTAAAACAAGGCTTAATATGTGAATTACTTGAATTTATTAAAGGTCACAATTCTATATCCTTACCGAATTTTATATCTAGCAAACATATTCAGATATTCCAGTTGACGCAGATCTAACTCTGGGTACTGTATTTCATTTAGCTCATCTATTTAATAAGGCTGAAAAAACTGGTCAGAAAGAAAAATTATGATGGTATTACTATAACGAGGAATACGAAAAAAAGGTTGCTGCGCTGAATCGAGAGGTAAAGTTTTTTTCTTTTTTTTCGATTGTAATATGATTTATTAATTAAATTTTTATTTTTTACTAATTATTAATTGTTTTCTTTTTTTTACAGTTTAGATTTGAAATGGGAATTTGAGATGGTCGCATGCTGCGGGTTGTCATGCTGCACCGAATCGGAAGGTATTTTTTTATTTTTTTTTCGATTGTGATATGATTTAATTAAATTATTATTTTTACTAATTATTAATTGTTTTTCTTTTTTTTTACAGTCTAGATTCAAAATGGTAATTCGAAACGGTTGCATGCTGCGGGTCATCACGCTGCGCCGAATCGGTAAACTTTTTTTGATTATATTTTAAAATTAATTAATTATAAATTAATATTTATTAACATATTATTTCTTTTTTTTTAGATTCATTTTTAGGTTGAAGTGGAGATTTCAGTTAATAAATCATGACTGGTGGTGACAAAGTGCCACGCATCAGAATCCTTTAGTTTAAAAAATAATTTTAACAAAAAGTTCTGTAATATTAGATAAGTACTTAATTTTTTTATAGTCCATCAGCCCGAAACATGACAGACATGCTAATTTGAACTAGCTCTAATGTTAAAATCTAAATGCAATGATTTAATAATAATGCAAGGTAAACGGATTTGTGTTTTGACCTATCAGAAATTTTTTTTTATAGAATTATTAGAAATGGGCGTCTTTTGTGTATTGATTATGTGATAAAATAATTACACCTTTATAGTAACTATAATTATTATTGTTAAAAAATTTATACATTCAAATTAATAAATTTTTTTAATTCTATTTTATAAAAATAAAATTCAAATTAAGAACCATAATATTGACAAGATAATAAGAGATGTAAAAAGATGATTTTAATAAATATTTTTTTTTTTACGATTTTACAAATTTCAAATGTTAAAATATATTAGCCACTCCACTACTAATGATAAACTTTACACATAAAATTATAAATTATGACATGTAAAATCTAGTATCTTCTAATATTACCTAATTATTTATGACCTAATATGCAATGCGTATTATGACT
This sequence comes from Glomus cerebriforme, assembly GCA_003550305.1. NCBI lineage: Eukaryota > Fungi > Glomeromycota > Glomeromycetes > Glomerales > Glomeraceae > Glomus > Glomus cerebriforme. The sequence goes on along the minus strand of QKYT01000412.1, from coordinate 37,282 downwards.
CGTGTACCATTATACTCGGTAATAAAAAATGAACAAATAAATCTATATTAAGTAGTACATTACATAATTAATAATAAAAAAACATAATGTTATAATGACACATCCTTTGTAAATTTTACAAAAGGTAAAAATAAAGATTTATAAATACCTACTATTTTCTTAAGATTTTTCTTTCTCTAAATTTAAAAAAAAAAAATTCGCTAAATTTTCCCTCTAAACTCTTTTCTCTCTATAATTTTATTTTTTCTCTATAACCTCTTAAAAATAAACTATTCCTTTAAACCTCCTTCTTTTATCTTTCCTTATACTGTATATAGAGTCTTCCTCGTATCAGGCAAGGAAGGTCCAGTCAGGTAATCGAGTATCTTAGTATCTCCTATCTGGCTGGTTTGATTTCTTTTTTAAATTCCTTTAAACTTCCCCTTCCCTTCCTTATACTGTATATAGAAGTCTTCTTCGTATCAGGCAAGGAAAGACCGGTCAGATAGTTGAATATATCCTATCTGCGGTTTGGTTTAGATTAGAATTCCCTTTTTCATTTTCTTGTATTTATGTTTATGAAGTAATGTTGAAGATTATGATGGGGAGANANCAAGAAGATAAAAGAAAAAAGAAGTACCACTTCAAGATAAAATAAGAAACAAACAAGAAAGATAGCTGGGCAAAAAGTTACTTTCAGAGAATGGATATCTCGAGTATTGAAAAATGACGCAGGATCTTGGAGACATTCTGATCCTTCACTATTGAAAATGAGAGTAGAAATATTCAAGATAATTAACCCGTTTCAGCATGTTAAATCGTGAAAAATAACCTTAAAAACAACTAAAAAAGATTAGAATAAAAGAAATAATAGATTAATATTGGTAAAAAAATAATACAACAAAGGAATAATAGAAGATGAGCTCAAGATAATAGAGAAAATGCAGAAAACGAAAGTAGAATGAAAGAAAATGAAAGAAAAAAGATAGATAATAAGTTAAAGAAGTAGTGAGCAAAAAAAAAAAATATTTGCTGTATGGTAAATGATAAAAAGAACAAGAAATTTAATAAATTGTTGGACTTTAAAAATAATAAAGAAACAAGTCACCAATAATAACAGATAAAGAAGAAACCATAACACTTCCAAAGATGAAGTCAAAGAAGGGACAAGATTGAAAGAACAATTTGAAGAAAAAATGCATATAAATAAAGAAAGGTATACTGGCTTAGAAAAAAGATGCCAGTCATTTAATTTTGAAAAAAAAGTTGGGAATATAGGGTAACAGAAATAGAAGGAATAATGATATAAAATATAAAATATAATAATAAAATTAAAAAATAACAAAAATAGATAGTAATAATAGAAAAAAAAATATAATATAGTAATATTAGATTTTCTTAGTAATTTTACTTTATTAAATGTATTAAAGAATTTTTTTTAATAAATAAAATAGTTTTTTTTTTTGTGAATTTGTTAAAGAAATTAATAATATCTAGATCTGGTATTAAATCATGCACTTTATTCTTTTGTATATATAAATTAAATGAAACTAGTTATTTAATAAAATTAATTATAAAATAAAATATTTAAATAAGTAAAATTAGTAAAATTATTTAAACTGATATAATGGTATAATCATGTGATTTGTGAGATAATGTTAGATAAAGTTAGAATTGCAAATTTAAGCGGTAAATTTGGCATAATTGTATTATTTGCAATTATAAAGTTGATAAACTAAACTGACTTTCAGAGTTGACTCACTTGGAGTCGTTCATTCCACTCAGTTCAGCTTAAAAATGAAACTGAATTGAACCGATAAAGTTGATTCAAGTCGCTCCATTTGGAGCTTTTCCAATTTCTAAAAAAAAAAGAAAAAGGTGGCCAATAAAAAGAAATCAAAAAAAAAAAAATAAAAGAACATTTTCAAAAATATATAAGACAAAATCAAAGGAAAGACAAAATGGAAAGGAATAAATTGAAGAAAACATGTATATGCATATAAAACAAAGAAATTTAGAAAGATGCTAATTTCTTAATTGTGAAAAAAAGTTTATGTAGTAAAGAGGCAAGACTTTAATTATGTAGACTCTATTTATTTTATAGATAAATATGAACAAATAATGATATAGAAACAAAATATAAGAATAAAAATCATTCAAATAAATTGGAAAATAATAATGAAGGAATTACATTACAAGAAAAAGTATAACAGAATGATATAACTAGTAGTAATATTAGATTTTATTTCTTATTTTTTAATAATTTTAAATGTATTTTTTTATTATTTACAATTATTCATGTTTATAATAAAAATTATAAAGAATATATTTTTATTTTCTATTTTTTTTGTGAAGAAACTATATATGATAGTGGTGGTGGAGATTCTTCTCCAATGTTACTTCTCAAGATGATCATGAGAACTTATAGAGCAAAGTTGAAAATTATTATGAAATTGTTTGTCTTCTTTTCAAAATAGTTTATACTGATCAAATTTTAATTCTGGTCAAAAGTTATTTTTACCTTTTTTTTTTAACGCAATTCTTTAACATATTAATTCGGGCTTTAATTCTGGCCAAATTTAATTCCAGCCCGAATTAAGTTTTAACCAGTTAATAACCAAGCTCTTACAAGAATTTAATAGCAAACTTTTCAGTTATTAAAAAAATAATTATTTTTACAGAAGTTAAGGATTGAATATCAATGAAGATTTATTTTCATTTTATTACTAGGTATTAATTATATATTTTACATATAATAAAAAATTGTTTTTTTTCTAAACTTGAAAATGATAAAGTAAGGTATTCATTTAGAGCAAGATTTATGATTATTAATAAATAATCAGTGACATATGAGAACAGAAAAAGTCTAATAATTATAAGGCAATTTTAACAAAAGAATTTTATGAACTACTTTATAATGGAATAGAAGAAAGTTATGTAAAAGAAATATATTGATTTTCTCATAATTTAGGATAAGAAGTTTATGACATAATAGTTTATCAGTAAAAAAGCAACTGGCTGACATCTCTTCATTTTATTAGTATTCAACTAGAGAAAATAAATAAAAGAAAAAAGTCATTTCATTAGTATTAGAATAAATTGGACGAAAATAGCAAAAGAAAATGCCTCAGTTATCCAATCGCTGTGGCAACAATGTTGTGCTGCAATCTTGCATTCCAAAACCCTCTGAAAGTCTAATCTTAAAAAAACTAAAAAAAAAGACCTAAAAAAAAATAAGAAAATGTCCCCTTTCATTTTTTCTAATAAAAAAAAAATAGTAAATATTAAAACAATACAATAAAGACAATAATAAAAATCTTACCACTTATTGATCTTCTGCAGCACACTAAACTGAAAAAAATCCAACCTTTTTAGGTTTTATTGAGTTTTTTTTTAACCAAATTGCTAAGGCTAAAGTTTGATTAAAATTTTTTTTTAAAGAAATGATAAAAATTTTACATATTCTTATAATCAATAAAAAAAAGTATACTATAATTTTCTCCTCTTTCTGTGTTATATTTAAAAAAAGATTTAAGAAATGGTTATTAATTGGTAAGATAAATTTAGAGATACTGTATATTGAATTTTACATTTGAACATTTGATAAATATTTTTTTCTAATATAATATTTTCATTTTGATTTTATTTCAAATACTGAACTTCTATGATGTAAATTTTTTTTTTTGAAAAACTTATTAAAGAATTATGAAATGGAATATCAAATGTTTAAGATTAAATTGTAGTAGCTTTGTATATTCTTTAATCATTTTCATAGATATTATTGTATATAGAGATTTATAATGCAAAATAATACCAATTCAAAAAATGGGTTCAACTCATTATTTGAGTGTTTAAAAATACAGTACATTGAAATTGTTCACAGTTTAGTTTTACCGAAAAATTTCCTTTTATCTTTTTGAAAAACAACAAACTAGAGAATCAATTTCAATTTTATGATGAGAATAATAAAAAGTTTATTTTCTTATTTTTCTTTTTTTATGTGAGAATAAAGCAAATAAAGTTATTCTTTGCTAATCATGTTTATAAAATACAATATTAATTATTTGTTTGATTCTTTAAAAATTAAAATAAAATTTCTTATATATCAGTCCTAATTTAACATAAAGTTGTTAGTATAGTCCTCATATAAAGTTCTTCAATATTTATCTTCTTCTTATATTATTAAACATGATAAATACTAATTTGGTTATACCCTATCTTTATTTATTTAAATAAAAAAGGAATAAAAAATTAAAATATGGGTATGTTGTAGTCTTAGATGATAGTTTGAGACGTTAGATATTTAAAATTTACTAGTTTAGTTTGGAGAATATGGTTAAATTTTAAATATAGATTTGTTCTCAAGTTTGATTTGGGAGGATCATCTTACCACCACCCTCGGTTGCACAGGTGTCACCTCGGCTATATAACACATCGTAACACAGGTGACATCCGAAGGGNTGTGACAAATATTTTTTGGACCACTAAAAAAAATTGGTCCCTGAGATAAATATAAAAAATGGAAGCATGTGCAATCACGTGGAGTGTGACATAAAACATCACCCTTACACCTGTGCAACCGAGGGTGGTGTGGTAAGATTTTCCGATTTGGGATATCCCAAGTCGGATTTGGCATTTGGGCTACAAAAGGTATATTTTTTGTAATATACAATCAACATATTTGGTTAGTCAATTTTCTTAATTAGGCCTTTTTGATCATGCATAATTTATCAGTTAGTTACAAATTTTGAATATTAGGGAGAAATCATGAGTCATTAACAAACTATAATCGGAATTTTGTGTAATGTAATTAATTATATAAATACTTCCAAAATTCCATGTTATTTTTTTTAATTATCATATTGATATATTGAAATATCCTTAGAGCTCATTCACCTTATTTTAAAAATACTTTATCAGCAAAATGGATTACTACAATTATTATTCAAATTTTATTTTTCCTTTATCCTTTTTAACAACTACCTTTTAACAACTATCCCTGCCTTTATATTCCCTTTTATCTTCCTTATACTGTATATGAGGTCTTCCTCTATCAGGCAAGGAAACCAGTAATACCAGTCAGTTA
>QKYT01000412.1:21814-31942 GCA_003550305.1 Glomus cerebriforme | reverse complement strand
TTTCCATTTCCTTATATATTATTGACTACTTTATTTATAAGCTCATGTAATACAAACACCCATCTAGATTTGGAAAATGAAAATGAAGATTTAATGATTTAAAAGAGAAATTTGGATTCATTTTATGGATATAAACAAAGCTTTATAACTCAGGCAGATATTCTATGATTTCTGCAAAAAAATTAAGTCAGGAGAAGAAAAATTAATTGGTAATGATTTGTAATAAAGATCACAAATGAAAGGAGCATGAGAGAGAAAGAGGGTATGAAAAAGACACCAAGAAGAAAAGAACTTACAACAATAATGAACATTTTATTAACAAAACAAATAACATAATGGTGAATGACAAAATTACTGAAGAATTCACTGTAAAAGGTGGATTGTATGAAGTTTATTTCACAATTAGCAATTACTTCTTTACAACCAATACTGTAGAAATTTAAATGAAATACTATGTGAATTGAAAGAAGAAGGAAACCAAAGTGTTGAGTTCCAGGGGGAGTATGGTCACAAGGCTAAAACTTAAAGGAATTGACAGAAGGGCATCACCATATGGAAAGACATAGCAAAAAGAATAACCAACATACAATAAATTGATGAAACAAATATAAAAAGAAATCCAGAACAGGAAATTTAGAGTTTGTATCAAGGTCTAAAGTGAATCCAGAAAAATTTAAATTATGAACAAAAGGTGTATGGGTGGGATAAAGGACAACAAAGAAATTGGTATAACAAAAAATCAGAATTGATCAATTAATAATAAATAAATACAAATAGTAAAAGACATACAGAATAGTTATATTAATTTTTAGTTTATTATTTAGTAGGAGATATATAGTTCACCAATTTTTACAATTTAAAATTTTTAATTTATGTAATTTTTAATCAACTTATTTATATTTACTAAAAATATAATTAATAAATAAAACCAATATTAAATTGTTTAAAAATATATTATATACTTCTAATCAATTGAATGTTATATTTGAACTTTGTGTTTGAAGATTTGTTGCATGCAATTTTGATTGTTGCTTTGTGAAATGCTTTTTATATCATGATACATATAGTGCATTATAAATAAATTTCCTTTAAAAAATGACAAGCAATTACAATAATGAAAATACTGATACATAGGTCGATGGATTGAGGAAGGCATTGCTAAAGGACATATTAATTACCATGATTATAATGAATTTAAAAATATTCAACATATAGGTTTTGGATCATTTGGTAATGTTTTCAGGTTCCATCATTGCATTAAAATCTTTTCATGGTCTACTTTTATATAAAGCACCCAGGTGCATTTGTAACAATTGAGGGCGAAGAATAAGATTTATGGAATATATCAGAATTTTTTTTCTTAATCCAATTAAAATAAAATATTAAACTAATCAGTTGAATCCTTTTGGATGTTCCCCAAAATTTAACCAATTCTAAATGATTTTTGCGTAAAGATATTTGTTAAAATTGAGCCGCTTTTCAGCTAGAAGGGTGAATTGACAAATTTTTGTTTTTGATTTGTTTGAACATATGTCATTTATTATTTGGCTAAACTTGTTTTAATTTATTAAAAATTAAAAATAAAAAGTATTTAATTAAATTAATACTTCCTTTCTTAATTTAACTCATAATTAACATTACCATTTTTTTTTTAAAGATCTATATTTTTGTTTTTTTTTACTGTTTATTTTTTGATGAATATTTATTTTATAGTTTTTGAGATCAAATATTTGAATGAGGTAATATATTAATACTGGTTTACGATCTGTATACAGCATAAATTATGATTCAATTACTAATTTTTTTTTTTGGCATTTTAAATTATAAAACTCAACCCTTTTTTTCGCTTTTTTTCTATGGTTATTTCTCTTCATAAATAAGCAGAATAAAAAATTATACTTTATAGGCTTTTTATTTTATTTTTAATGTTCACATTAGTCCATTTTCATTATGACGACCACAACAGCAATTCGATCAGTAACTCATAAAATGGTTGGGTCCTTGCAGCAGCTCCTAAAAGGATACACTTACAGAAAGTAACAATGACATTGGTATTTTTATCTTAATTTATTTATTTTCTGTTATAAGTTGTAACGTACTGTATAAAATCTTTTGATTGTTAATTCATTTTAAGACTCCTGCAGCTGCGGTCCCGTGAAGGTAATGTAAAGGGAGGGACTTCAATGAATTTTTTTATACATGTATTATAGCTTAACTCTATTAAAAATTTTAAGTTTTTAATCCCCATGAAAAAAACTTTCTCTTTATGAAAAAAAGTTTAAAAAAAGGTAATACCGTATGTAATACAATTTGAAAACAATTATTCCTATTATATTTCTTTTTACTCCAAAGTACTTTTTGTATAATCTATTTGTAACAATCTTTGAAAAAAACTTTTTTTTTTTTTACTTTTTGAAAAATTTCTACTTTTTAAATATTTATTTTTTATTCCTCTGTTAAAAAAAGCAAGAAAAAAAAGTAAAAAAAAGTAAAGGGAATTATTATCAAATCAAAAAAAAAGGGTGGTTCTTTTTTTTAAAAAAAATCACTAAGCATATAAATAAATTGTTAATTCTAACTATTTTCTTTTAGTTATATAAATATTTTTTTTTTTTTGAGCTAATCAGCTAAATACATTTTTTTATTTTAATTTTTGTGTAGTATCATATGCCTCGTATTTCTTGATTTACATACAGTATTCAAATATGCAGTTATCAGATTTACAGCCAAAATTATAAAATTTACCAGCATTTTTGAATAATGTACACATGATGTGCTCTCAAAAATCATAATTCTTTCCAATTTTCTATTATAAAAATTTCGAGTTCATGAGAAGAAAAAAAAAATTTTTTTTTTGAGGTATAATTTTATCCTGTGTAAGTGATAAGTGGGATTTAAAATTCCTTGGGAAATTGCGAATATCCACGCTCATCTCTCACACATTTATTTATTTTAAAAAAAAAGTTTATAATCTTCATAATTATTAAATTTTTGTGTGCTCGTAAATTATTTGAATTTAATGTTTGTTGTAATGCTTTATAATAAATATATTTAAACCCAGTTAATTTAATTAAAATTTTATTGTAAAAAAAATTGATAATTTAATAATTTATGAACTATTTAAATTACAAACTAAAGTATCATTCTTACTATATAAATCTTAGTGTTTAAAATAATTCAAAAATCAAATATAATATTCTTTAATTTAGTCATATAAAAAATTATCATTAAATGTCTAAAAAAATAATAATAAAAATAAGTTTCAGTAATTTAAAATAAAATTTATCATTTAAGAAAATTTTCTTTACCTTCAGGAATTTCCAAATCATTTTGCTCCTCCGAATGAAGATTAGAATTATTGTGTACATCTTCTTTATCTGTAAAATTAAACAAAAATTAGCATTATAATTATTCGCTATAAAAAGTTGAAATAAAATTATTTACATACCATCATCAGCATAAGTATGATGCATTGTTCCTACGTTATTATAATCATTTTGAGTATCTAAAAAAAGTTAAATGAATCAACATTTGGGAAAATTCTCATACTAATTGAAATTGATATATTAATTATTTTACTTTCCATTTCTTATTTGTAGGTTTTTAAATTTTTTGGTTAATCTTTCACTTTTAACTAAACACATTTTGAGATATAAAATTAATATTCATTCATTCAATTATTTTAAATAGAAATTAAATTTACCTTCAAAATTACCGCTTCTCTTTCTTGATGCACTATCATTCTTTTGATTATTTGATTTATTAAAATCATCAACTAAAAAGCAAAAATTAATCAAATAATATGTAAAAATTTAACATTAAATTCAATAAATGCTTACTATTATCAGGGATATGAAATTCATCATATGATTTGCTGTGAAATGCTAAAAAAAAATTATTATGATTAATCAATTATAAATATGATGATTTTAATTAAATAATCGTTCATTTATACCTTCTTGTTCTTCTGTTATCATTCAAACCAAAAAAAAAAGAAATCATTGATATATTATATTTTATAATAAATGGAGAAGGCTTATAAAAAAATGAATAATAATACCTTCTGTTGCATTCCTTGGTTCAGGAAATTTCTCAAATTGATGAACTTTACTTGTAAGTAATCTGCTTGTATAACTTATTCCTGAACAACTTGTTTTATTCATTTCTAAATTATTATTTACTTCAGATTCATTTGGCATATTATGATATAATCTATTCATTTCTCTTATTTTTTTATAAAGTGTATAAGTATTAGGTCTTTTTAATGGATCAGCATCCCAACATTGTTTCATTAAACTTTCATATTCTAAGAGAGTTCCTGATATTATTCTTGGTCTTATACCATTAATTATATTCATTGCAAGATCATAATCATGTTCATAATTCATAAATGGTGGTTGTCCTGATGAAATTTCCCACATAAGCATTGCAATACTATAAATATCAGATGCAAAAGTAGTTTGCTTTCCAGCAATAACCTCAGGCGCTATATAAGGAAGATTTCCATATATACTGTTTGATGATTTGTCTGCAGGTCCACAAAATCCAAGATCACTAATATACCAAGTATTATTAAATTGTGAATACAATATATTTCCAGAATGCAAATCTCTATGAATTTCTTCTTCCCTATGAATATAAAAAAGTGCCTTAATTATGTCACAAACAATTTGAATTCTTTTTTTCCATGTAAGTTGGTTATGATTTTGTTGTAAATATTCTCTTAAATTTATATCTGCCACACCCATTACAAGCATGTAATTTCCATTTGATGGATTTTGTGTTAAACCAAAACATCGTACAATATTTGGATATTTATTGCATATATTTAAATGTGAATTAGCCTATATAAATAAAATTTTTAGAATTTTTCAATAAAAAAATATCTGAATATTAAGATAATTTAATACTTTTAGATTACAAACCTCTTCAAACCATCTTTTATTTGCGTTTTCAACATTTTCTAAACTTTTAAGTACCACTTTATGACTTCCAATTCTTTTTAATCCTTTTTCTTTAGAATCCCATTCATCATATCTTCCATCAATCCAAACTGCTGTATAAATTTTAGAACATCCACCTTTTGTTAGATATTTAATATTTTGTAAATGATTATATGGGATCCATTCAATTATCATTTCTGGCATAAGCGATTCCAATTGACATTTTTGTATTAAATTGTCAATATCATCATTTCCAGATGTCCAATTTGTAAATTTTGTTTTTAAATAATTTCGAACGCAATATTCACAATATAATGTAGCTAAACATTCTTGGTTACAATTTTCACAAATTCTTTTTGTTCCTTCATTTTTAAAAACTTTGTTTCGGTCATAAATTTTATTTAATTTTTTTATTGCTTCAGTTTTTTCATCATTTGTAAGAGAATTATCAGCAAGTAATGTTTGTTTTTTAAATTCATGTCGTTTATGCGTATCATCGTAAATATTATAATCTATTAATGCATTTGCTCTATTTATTGCAGCATTAATTAATTCTTTACGGATAGTGGACATAATGAATTTTTTCTACTAAAATTTTATAATTTATAAAAAAAAATAAATAGAAAAAAAAAATTTTTTTTTGAATTAAAAAGGTGGGAATTTAAACTCCGAAATTAATTGTAACTCAAATGGAAAATCAACTAGTCACAAGGGAATTTAAACTCCGAAATTAAGTGTAACAAGTGGAAAATCATAATGAACTAGTCACGTGGCATAAGATTTTTCGCCAAATAAAATAATTAGTTCGATTATAAATTAAAACGAATGATTGTAAAATAGCTTTGTAATTTGCAAAATATGATAAAGTTTGTTCTGTTCAAAAGTCTATGCAAAAAAACGCCTGTTATAATTTAATTAAATTATGGTGGACATAAAAGACAAAGTTTTATTTGATTAGATTATATGATATTTTATGATATATTACATATTTTGTAAAATTAATTACTAAAATCTAAAATTAAAAAAAGAAATATGACTTACTTGCTAATTGAAATTAGATTATAGTACAGTATTATGTATTTTATTTAATTATTTAATTATACTCTTGTGATTTATAAAAAATAAAATAATACACAAGGAAGTAAGAGAAAATTTTTTGCTGTATTAACGAAAAAAAAAATATGTGCCATGTCTAAGATTGCTTAATTATTTGTTTGATTTTTGAATTTCGAAATTTATCAAAATAATTAATTCTCACATTATAAAATCTTGTTTCAAATCATTAATGTATAATCGAAAATTTTCTGTTGTAGCTTAGAATACTCATCTTGAAAAGACTTAAAATTACGTAACTTCATCAACGAGAAAAACATACAGTCAAGATTTTTTTTTCTTTCTGTAAATTATCTTCTTGCATTTTTAATTTCCTTTTTAAAATTAGAAATCCCTTTAAACTCCCTCTTTAACTTCCTTATACTGTATATGAGGTCTTCCTCATATCAGGCAAGGAAATACCAGTAATATCAGTCATTAATTATGTTCAAATGCTTTAAATCTTTTTGAGTAGAAATTAAATCTGATAACTCATTTGAAATAACATTTATAATAGATAAATATAGTGATAATATATTATGACATATTTTTAGATAGTTAAAAAAAAGTAATTCTGATGAAAATAATTCTGAGAGTTTTATTAAACAATTTTCTGCTCTAGGATAAAGGTCAAAGATTTGGATGTAGCCGTAACTCTAATTTTTTAAAGAACCAATTTGACTCATATACAATATAAAATATTTTGATGATTTTTAATAAGAAACAGTTTGAGAAAGAATTTTACATGATTAAACATTGGAAGTTTTGAAGTTGTGATTGAAATATTAATTCCGTTCTTATGTAAAATTCCTTTTGATCAGTTGGAAGACAAGCAATTAAGGTACGGAAATTCGAATTGCGATCCAATAAATTTTATGATTAACTAATAAACATGAATGTAAATTACTCATGTCATTTTCTAAATATTCAAAATTTTGTTTAAACAACCAGCGAGAAGTTGGGTCTTACCAATTCTATAGATGTTACTTCACTTTACTTGTAAATTACGTTGCTATCATGTGATAAATTAATTACGCAGACAAAATAAAGCAAAAGTCTAGAGTTTCGTTACATTTATCCCAGTACTCTCACATGTCTGGGTTAGAAATAAATCTCGTTTAGCCAAGATTATCGATCATTTTCCTTTGGAAAAAAATATATCGCAGTAAAATATTTTTAGAATTTAAGATAGTAAGAAATTAATTAGATTACTCTATTTTAAACTTTTCATATACTTAATATAATATTTTTTATATTTAATAGGTTAAAGAATATTCGATAAAAAGATTATTGTCATATAAATTTTATAAAGAAATTCAATACCTCATTTATAGCAAAATCATTTTATCTATTTGACTCTTTCTTTAAAAATTTCATTTCCACTGGTCAAGTTTGTCTAAATAATTTTTTTGTCATAATTTACATTATCTATGCCATCTGTTAAATCTAATCATTTCTCATCCCATTTTTCAATTCCATTTTTTTTCAAAAAGTAAAAATAAAACATAGTTAATGAATTAGTACTTCAGAAATTATAATACAAAGAAAAGTATCCGTCTATAAAATTTGTGATATTTGTATTTTGTACTAAAGATTTTCAATATATATAAAAAAAAGAAAAGAACCAGTTTTTTCAAATATTATTTTTTTTTCTTAAAAAAAAAATAAAAGTAATAAGTCAATATTTGTATTAATTAAAAAATGATCTTTTATTCAAAAAACTTTTTATACTTTGTTGTTCATCACACAACATGCTTCTTAGTAAGCCATTATTAATTATATGATAACATTGTATTCTCTAATTTTATTCGGAAATATTTAAAAATTTTTATCTTCAATAAACCACTCTTGCTGATTATTCTGATATCTCTTTTATTGCCACTTATAAAAAGTTATTAAACTAGTGATTATTCTATTATTACAGAAAGAATCATTTATTGTGGTCATCTAACAATAAAACAATTGTAACTTGTAAAAGATTTTATTTTTCTTCATTGTTATATTATTTACAATTATTTTTTTATAACAAGATTGTATTCCAATTTTATTAAGAAAACGTAATAATTATACAAAATTATATACAAAATTACAAAGAAAAAGAAGAAAAAAGAAATAACTGCCTCACCATCGCCATCACACTTGGAATGTATATCAAAGATAATTTTTCTGACAAGACCAACCTTGAAATGGAAAATGATAATTAAACCATTTCATGGTTAATCAAAATCCAAAAATCCAAAAATCCCTCCAAATAATATAGAACTTTGAACAATATTAAAAGATAATATTAATAATAAAGAATTATTATTAGTAAATCTATCTGGAGAAATGTATGAACTATTTTGTCTATATTACAAGATTGTTCTATAATTATAAGTTTTTCACATCTTGGAATCCAAATGGATTTCATATATGATTTCAATTTTTAAAAATACCTAAAAAATGTATTGAATGCAGTCAAAGAGAAATCATTAATAAAATTGAAATTTGTAAAAGCAAAAATGGTTATACTAAATGGAAATAAAAATAATTTTGTAAAGTATACATTAAATAAAGGTAAAAAAAAATTTAGATTTTATTTCTTATGATAGATTGTTAAAGGAGAATTTAAATTTTATAAAGTCACTATTGGTTCAATAAATTTGTTGAATAATAAAATTAATGGTAAATAAATAAAGTTTTCTCAAGAAACTTAAAAATTCTAAAATCATCAAATCTAAAGAAATAAATTTTAATATAAATAATTTAATTTTTAAGATTTTTATGTTTCAGCTCAAAATATTCTTTCATCTTTTCATCTTAAAAAATAATGATTGTATTAATAAATATTATAATAATCAAAGAAATTAATAAAAATTTTTTTTTCAAACTTATGCAAAAATAGTTTATCTGAATTGATTTATTTTTTAGTATTATTAATCAACTAGAAAAGGTCCAAGCATAATTTTTAGCGAGTTTAATTGAAAATTCAGGAACAAATCTTAAGAAAATAAGAATAATTGAAGATAAAGTACAGCAGGATGATATTAAAAGAATTATTCAGGCTACTTATCAAAATTGTCCATAACTTAAATATCTTATGATAGGGTTTTTAAATTATAATATTTTAGAATTAGAAAATTTATTAATTAATTGTTAATATTTAAATGGATTATTATTAGAATTTATGACCGACTAGTTTGTTTAATTTTAAATTCTATTATTCTTATTCTAGTAGAGAGACTAATTTAGAATCTTTAAAATTATTTTTTTTGATAATTGGAAAGATAGGTCGATAAGCATTCGAGCATAACATTCAAGAATGCATATTATTAATTATTACAAGATTGTTCACCTTCAATTATTCACGTTCTAAACCATGTATACTATTAATATAAGAATTCTAGTATAGGGTTTATTCTCTTAACTGGGCGTTCTTCTTTAGAAGTATTATCTTTTATCGTATAATCTTAACATTCTAATGTATTGTATATATTTTCTGATATAACAAAATAAAGCTGAATATCTGCATTTTGATCATTTTGATAACAGTTCAGCCTATTTTACTGGATGATTTTGGATATTGTGATTTATAAAATACAATTTGTGTAATAACCAGATCTGCTGCACCAAAATTTTGTATATCTGGTACAACAACTATATCTTTTTCAAAGTACATTGAAATTTTTTACACGCTCAACTTTTGGTTTATTTTCTAAGGAAAAGTGGCCTTCGCCTGTAACTAAGAGTTACCCCGTGCAAAATAAAAAAAAATGCACCTTTTCATTCACATTAGTAAAAATACTCACACATATTAATATTGACTTTACTAGGATAAGGGTAAGGATTAGAAATGAGTTCATTGTGACTCTTCATTAATGTGCTTTGAAGTAATTTGTTCAGACACTTTTGTTAAATTATCTATTTGAAAATATAACTTTAGAAATTTTCTACAAGAGATATGAAGTTATTTAAAATTTTAAATCAAATTATAATGTTACCTGTAAAATCCTGTTATCTAGATTTCATTATATATTAATATTTTAAATAAATCTGCAGTATCCAACTCATATTCCTTGATGACTCCTTTCTAAAAGAATTGTAGTTGATTATT
>QKYT01000411.1:81866-96356 GCA_003550305.1 Glomus cerebriforme | reverse complement strand
GTCCGGTTATATCACGTGACCGATATAACGATCGATCGATTTCCACCGTGACAATATATATGAATTCATATAATCATAAGGATTTTTCATTTGTAATATATTTCCACTATGAAAATCTTTATGAAAGTATCCTAATATATGTAAAATTTTAAGGTCGGACAATAAAGTACATAAATAAAGAATTTTATCTTTCCATAAAATGTTGTTAAAATTACTGGAAAGAAAGCATCTTAAATTTCCTCCTTCTGCAAATTGCATAACCATCGTAAATTCTTCAGTTTCTGGATCTTTAGTTTATTCCATAAAATTTTAAAAGAGCACTATTCGAGTTATAAAAAACTCCAATGTGATTTAAGCTATTATTCAAATTTATAATAAATAAAATTAATTTAGATTGCTATTAAAAATTAATTAAAATAAAAAATACGCGTGTAAAATATACGGTACCTCATTTAAATAATCAGCTGACATATTCTGTGATCCATTAACCTTTTCAAAGCAACTGTTATAGGTACAAATTTATATTTTTCCAACTTCCATCATCTTGTCTTTTATATCCTGCTTTAGCATCAAGAATAAACTTTTGCAAATCCATCTTCACCAATTTGTTTTATATTCTTAAATCCATCAAACGGAACCCATTCAAGAAATAATGGATAATAATTATTAATTGTTGCATTATAAATCGTATCCTTGATAAAAACATCAATATCATAATTTCCACTAGTCCATCCTTCTATTATTTCACGAGGAAGACATCCTTTACACCATAAATTGTAAGGTGGATTGTAACAATTTTCATGATTGATGATTACTGAATTATCAGAAACAGTTAATTTATTAAATTCAGATTCTACTTGAATTTCATTATTTAAACTCATTTTTATATTTTTAATTCGAAAAAATTTGACTTTGTAAAAAGTGACGACGATCGGATGACAATGACATTACTATTGTTCAGAATTTTGTATTACATATACGCCATTTATCACATGATTCGGTTAAAAAAGATTTAGTTACTACGTAAATATAGATTATTAAAATATTTATAAACTGGTAAGAAAAGAGAAATAAAATAAAAATAAATGATAATAGTTTTATATTAAATTTTTGAAATTGACTCCATTCAGTTTATTTTTAACATAAATCGTAAACTTCTTTTTGGGGTATTTAATCTTCTCATGCGTGTTTAGATTTTAAAATAATCTTATTTCATAAATAATTTTTTTTTCATTGAAATTTATTTAAATTTTTCGAATAATACATTTTCCATGTTTAGTTTTTTTTTAAAAAAAAAATATTCTAAACTTATTGAACACGAATCATAAAAAAAAAATTATAACCAAGCATTTTTATTATAAAGTAATGATCAAATTAATTAATTTATTTTATTTATTTATGTAAAACATTTTACTATATAAAATATTGTACACAGTATATTTTTACATTAATTTATAAATTAATTTATTTTAGGTTCCATACATTTGCAAACAATTTTACATTTTTTGATTGATCAATTTCTGAATTCAAGAAGTCATAATTACTTTTTGTCAGTCAAATAAAGAATTAATATTTATAAATTTTAAATTAAATGTGTTAAACTCATGATTAGTTAACACAATAATATAAGCAAATTTATGAGAAATGAAAAATGAATGCAGAAAGAAATTCTCAATATCCACAGATAAAAGATTATCATTTTCATTTATGCAAAGTTTATAAAAATAAATATAAATAAATTTCAATTTATAATTTAAAATAGAAATATACTTTTGATAAATTTAATATGACGAAAAAAGAATTTTAAATTGATATATAAATTGATATTTACTATAAAATTATTAATTAGTTATTTCTTAAAACATCTTTAATATCTGAATTTCTTTAATATCTGAATTTGAAATAAAACAAGTTAACTATACTGTAACCCAAAGAAATCTTAGCTATTTTGAATACTTGTAAAAACATTAATTCATCGAGTCTATTTGATGAAAATTTTTAAGATTTGTTATTCCAAATTATTATCGTTATCAAATATTCTTTAGAATATTGATTTATATACAGTAAATTTATAATTTCGTACTACTATGGTACCGAATAGAAAGGAAACATAATTTAATTTTTATCTTGGGAAAAAATTTTTTTTCATTAAATAGCATATTTCTTCATATTCGTAAAAATGTAAAAATAATAAAGAAATTAACATTTTTTCCCAAAAGCCTAACACTAAATATCAATGACACAATTAAATCATTGAATAAATTTGCAAACCATTCAAAATTTTTACTTTCTAATTTTTGAATAATATTAGTTTATTCCTATTCACTTATTTCATTTGTATTTAAAGAAAGAGAATCTAGAATATCTCAGTAAGCTGCTTATATTGATAAAGATGGTAGATTTTTTTTTCTAGCTTGTTTGCTTTGCCAACTAAGATCTTTTGCTCATTTGTGATGCTATTCAGAAAAATGAAAATTTCAAAATTCTCACATCAAAAGGTGGTTAAACAGAACTGGAGTATTTATAAAAAAAAATTCAAATAGCCACACAAGAATATTTTTGTACAATAAGGGACATTAGCGTAAATTTTATATCCCCTTGTACCCCACTATTAGCAAATAATCCAACTATATTGATTATTCTGGCTGAACAGGATTTTAGGAAATGCAACAATCATCCATATTCTTGATTATATGAGTGATTTATAATATTCCAGCCTTTTTCGACTGTAGGTTCAGTAAAAAACTATAGCATATAAAGTATATCGCTTGTCTTTTGGGCTAAGATGCTGATCTAAAAAAATCATATTATCCATTTTCACATGTCTTTGGCTATATAAATTAGGGGGAAGCTTTTTTATTAATAATTCAAGTTGTGTAATGAAAGGCTTACCAGAACTTTTGGGAAAGATATCATTATAACAACACAAAAATATTACTTTTGGCAATAGATCTGTTTAAAGTAAAGCTTCTGCGGTCCGTATGATAAATGGCATAGTTATTCACATGCACAATACTAACTGTAGAGAAGTATAGAAATGACATAGTCACTGCACATGATATTCAGAAAAAAGGAAAATCTTGGAAAGAATTTTCCTGATATCATACTGTGCATTTCAGGTGACCATTTTACATGACAAAGTTTTCATCCTCTATGTCTCTACAGATAATATTGGGATTCCATGCTAAAGAGCATTCCAGCATGTGAGATGATAAGTTTGTTCTCCATAATATTCACCAGAACCCCATTCACCCTTTATATTATTATTCTCTATACTTTTTTCTTTATGATTTCAGCTGATATAATTGAGCCATTAAAAATTATCCCAATTGAAATAATGTTTAAGTGTTTATAGATATAAAACACTATTAAATAACTCAGATTTAAATGAATTTCGATGCTTATATTTGGGATGAGTCAGTATGTGGATCAAAACTTATTATTGGGATAATGGAAAAGTATTACAAACAAATGACTATTATAAATACTGCAAAAGTGTTGGAACTAAAATAATGTTTGAAGATAAAGGTATTTTTTAATGGGATATCATTATTGAGGTAGGAAATTTTATTCGTATTGGAGTATATGTATCAGAAAAATTTCAATTATGAAAGGTCTGACCTACTAGATGGGTATTAGCAACTGGTGGTGATTTTTGGAATTCTAAAGAATGGAGTCATTATTGTCCAAAGTTTGGACTGGGTGCAAAAATTACTGTTCATTTAGATATGAATAACAAACTTTAGCTTATAACAGTTAATGGTACAAAGTATCGGGAAGTATCATGTGGTAATTTAACATCAAAAATTTACTAGTAGTATCATTTAGATCATCCTGGTCACATTCAATTCAACCTAACCAAAAATAATTTGATTATAAAATTTATATCTGTTTATTTTTCAACCTAAATTCATCCAATCGATGTTTATCATAGAACAAAATAGAAAATCCGTTAACGTTTCTTTCTCATTAAAGAATTGTTTATTATATTTATTCACTATATTATTTACAAATCGGATTATTGCACTATTCTATATTTCTATCATCTCCAAAATGTTTCTACATATTAAAAACTAAGAAACGTCAAATTTTATAAATTGAACCAGCAGGTATGAAACCATGTAAAACAGAACTTTTTTACATCAATTTAAAAAGTATAATCCAAGTTTATCTGCACCCTAATGATACTCCTGTAAGTGAACACAAAAACTTAAAGTGTAAAATAGGTCTGAAGATTTTTATATACTGTTGATAAGTTTATTTAGTTATTATATTTCTCATAATAAGAATTAAAAGAATGACGCAAAATATATAAGAACCAGAATATAATAAAAAGATTAACTTTGCAAAAGTTAAAATTATTTGTAAATTACAACAAATCTCAAGTACTTTTGATATTTCTCTTCTATATGATACTTGACTTTCAAGTAAATAATATGCTAAATTAAAATTATAAATAACATGATAACGGCTGAGAATAAAGAGATATGCTGAAAATAGATACAATTTAGTATTTTGAAGAATACTCTTCTCCCACAAAATGCGAAATATATAAAATTCAATAATATTGCTTCTTAACAATGCAATTAACACCAGATGTCCTGGTATCATGCATGTTGGGATAAATTTAACTGCAGTATAATAGGAATAATCGGGATACATAAAAATGAACACTAAAAGAACAGATTAGTATACGAACAGAACATTTCTACTATAGTGAAAGAATTTACACTCACAAGGTGGAGAAATTATAAAAGCCATAATCCAAAAGATCATAGATCTCGGATTCTGAAAAGCGGCGTAAAGAAAAGAGTCTCTCGGATTTTTCCATAAATAGTAAAGAATAATAGGCATACGTATTAATAATTCGGAAAAACAAAAAGCGAGAAGGTGCCTCTAAAATTATTCTAACAAATAATTATGTTAATTATTAATAAACAAACCGCCTGAAAAATGCTTTAAATTCTTACTGGAAAGTCATCAAGACTCTCCAAAGCGGTTACAGAGAGATATATAGAATATAAATGATGATAGTCAAACATAGGATAAAATATAATAACTGGAGGAATTAACCATGGACTTGGAATAGGCACACCATCACTTGCTCCCGCAGTGGTATCATCTGGTGAATTGATTTCAGTGTTATGTCGTGAAGCTACAATATATTCAATATGATACAAAATTTTTAGCACATTATTTGGTGATTATCGAAAGCTTCAGAAGTTAATAACCATGACGACTGGTTCTTTGGCGATATGAAGCCATAAAAAGAAATTAAAAAAGCGAATTTTTCAAAATTATTTAATAATCAAATCTAAACTAAGGAAGAAATTATAGTCGCAATGCGAACTCCTGTACAACAAAAATAAACAGATCACCAGACAGGCTTGTGCGATATATTAATTTTTGCATTTCATTTATCAAAGAAACACCAAATGCTTTTTACAACCAAAATAAGGTGTAATTTTGAGATCTACACAAGTTAACCAAATTTTGCGTCTTACAGGAAAGATCGCTATACCAAAAGGAATCAAAATTCTGTATTCATACACTTTCAAAACTTTCTTGCATCATATGATAAAACTAATAATTATGTTTATCCTTTTTTAGCAAGATATAAAGCATGTAAGAACTTGTGAAAGTTCAGCAACTCAAGATATGTTTACCCCAACTAAACTCACTCGGACCTCTATCAAATATAATAACTCCCCTTGTCTTGTTATAGTAAAAAAAATTAGCCATTTGCGTGTAACATAATCTTCCAAAACAATTTCCTTTTTCAAAAAAATCTTCTTTTTGGTAATTCTTATCACCTAAATATCCCGCCAATTTTATATATTTAAAAAAAAAATTTATCAATATAAATCAGGATCAAATTTGAAAAATCATATTTTATCCAAAAGTAGTATATAAAATTATTAATAAACCCGTTAAATTTTGATATCAAGGAAGGGAAATTTTCATGCATAAAGTTAAGATATTTAAACTTTTCAAATTGAAAATTTCATAAAAAAAATAAAGACTTTAATTAATAAAATTAAAACATATTCTAATCATAAATAACCCATGGTTTTAATAAGTTCTGCAAGTGCTGGACCAGGAGTGTCAAACGTAAGTGTTAATAGTACCCGCCGTGAAACTACAAAGTAATTATTCATCTTTAAAAGTTATCTATCTTTCGTTAAATATACTTTCAACGAGAAATCAATTAGTAGTAATAAATGTTTGAATAATAAAATATTAAATTTATTTAAGTATAAATTTAGTGAAATAACAATATAGAGAAATTTTAAACATAGAAAAATAGGAAAATAAATAATAAATAACGAAATGAAAACTACATTATAAACGTATGAAAATGATAATGATGTGTATATTCTAAATATAATTTAGCTGGGTAATTTAGTCTGTGGTAAAAAAAAAAATCAAAATTTCAAATAATAATTTAAAATTTATCTTGAGGATTAATATTAAGTTTAGTAAAATCAATGAGCTCTATGGATTCTACAAAGTAAAAAATTTAACCAATATTACATTATTTTAAATCATAACAAATAGTTTTTATTACCTGAATATTCATCATCTGCATTTTTTGGTTCGGGTAAATTACTAATATTCAATAGTCTACTTGTATAAATAGTTTGAGAATGTGTAATATATGTAAATTCAGTATTAACTGATTTTGTAAAAGATGGTTGATTGATTTTCATTAAATTCGCCTGCTTCTTTAATTATTTCATAATCCCAATAATATATCAGTCCGTCCTTCCAATTCGTTTTATATATTGTTCCAAACCTCCCTTTGTAATATATTTAATATTTTCAAAATTATCATACTCAATCCATTCTAATTTTTCATTTCGATCTCTTGCATTAAGTTGAGATTCTTGAATTAATATATCAACATTAGAATCTCCACTGTCCAGTTTATGAAATTTTGTTGAAAATGTGTAGCGTTACATGATTGACACCATTTCTAACTAGTCTTAGGTTGTTTGCGTTCTTTACATAAACCATTATTTTTATAACGTTCTTTTAATTCTTCATTTAATATTAGTTTATTAGTTAACAATTTTTATTCTTCAGTCAACTCCCAAAATTTAAAACCTTTTATTTGTTCATTACATCGTCACTGAGATAATTTTGCTCCATAACGTTAAAAAATTAGGATATTTGGCAAGGAAATTAGGTAATACAATGATGGTTCTAAAATTTTTCAATGCTGTTAATGCTATAGGTTTTAGAATAAAATTGACCTTTATTGATTTCTATGCGAAGATTTTCCAACATGAAATCAAATTCTTCATGTGAAATACCCATGAATTGTGATAAAGCAGGTTTGCAGGCTTCACCACATTCGATTATATCATCACTGTTAGAAAATTTAAGTGCAAATTAACATCGTGAACATTTATACCTGTGTATACAATGTAACTTTTTTTTAAAAAAAAGATTGACATAGGCGTTAACACTTAACAGTATTAGCCTTGTTCACTTTCACATCTAAAAAGGAAAGATCTTAAATTTATTTACATATATATTATTAAACCAATTACAATAAATATACGGAGCACGCCAATAATTTATTTATTTTTTCATTTATTTTATTTATTTTATTTATATTTAATCACGCTGGTCGTGTGAAATATATAAGAATATTCATATACCTGCTACCTAAAAAGGCGATTAAAATTTATTTATTTTTACATTTAATACTCATAATATAAAAATAATTCATACAATAAAACTAGTAACGTGACTTCGATTGGCTTAACATATGAAACACATTCAGACTACTTAATTTTAACAATCTTCCTGAACCAAAAGATTCTGATGATTATTATAAACAATATGATAATATTATAGCATGAAATATTCAGGTAAATGATTTTTATTTGGTTTGAAAAATTAAATTAAAAAAAAAAATCGAATAAACTTTATTTTATTTGATAGAAACTCAACAAATTGATATTTCTCAATTGAAGATTAACAAAAATGGTAATGTATTAAATTTTGTTTATCTTACATAAATTATTTTTAATTTTATAATCTATTTTTTTTTATATCAAAATGACTGAATCTGAAGGAGAGGAAAATTTTTAAGAATTTCTAGAAATTTTTGAATCATTTCCATATTAATGATACTTAAAGGTGTATTTTTCAATTACGAAATCGTACTTCCATGATTTTAAATAATATTTTTATAAGGTTTCTAAATCAGTAATCCTCTTCATTTTCATCATCATCCTTATTTTTTCATGCAAATGTTCTATGACCCATAAAAAAACCTTGAAAAATAAAATTTTTTTTAAGAAAATATGTGAAGTAGTATTTCGTTATATCTATGAATTATATCTAATGTCTATATTAAACCATCTTGAAAAACAAATATTTTTATGAGCTATTAAAAGTTTTTTAATGGCCAAGTGACGTAATTGATCGATGCCTATCGAAATTATCGAGTAAACTAGAGGCACGACAATGATAAAATTCATTTTGCATATAGATGAGCAATGTACCTTTATGACATGATCTGTTTGTCTCACGATTATTTCATTTTTATTTAAATCGAATCATTTATATTTACTTTTGTAAGGATTTTCATATAGAATATTATTAATTTCATATATGACTTCAGTTCGGTCTCATGATCATATATTTGTAAAACTTTGAGTTAGCCCTCCAGGTCATTTGAAATGACCCTTAAATGAGATTCGTTATTTAGGTAATAGCTGATCACATGGGCGGGTCTGTGCGACAGGAGAAATTCTTACATATACCCTACCTGTCGCAAATAAAATACTTTTTTACCCCACACGCTAGTTCCAATAAAGTTTCGAAAAAATAGTATATGTCTATCGCAAACCTACAGTTTAAAATATTTGCTCACTCTAAATATTAAAATAATGATTTCTATTGCTATGAGTTATTTTCGTCTACTTTTCATTTTGAGTCTCTTTGTCTTTCCTATTTTTGCTCAAAACTGCAAGTGCTATTGCACCCCAGAAACTATCCCCAATATTAGATGTGGTGGACAGCTTAGTAAATACTGAGTTCCTTAATTTTGTGTGCATTAATTTCGTACCATTATTTTTATATTTAATTGCTATTTTTTTTTTCCTTGAAATTAGCTTGCGTTCATGACCTTGACACTCCTGAAGACCCTTATTGCGGTACAAGTGACCTCTGGCGATGTCCAGCAGGGGGTGGTGAAGCTCAGTATGTAGGTGACTGTTCAGAAGGTTGTTGCTCGGACCCTATGAGATTCAACGATTTTTGCTGTAAAGACTCTGCCTGTAATGAATGTAATGGTATTATAATTCGACCATTGCCAAACAATAACCCAAACCCTAACCCTAACCCTAACCCAAATCCAAACCCAAATCCAATTCCAAACCCAAACCCAAACCCAAATCCAATTCCAAATCCAAATCCAAATCCAATCCCATGCGGAGGATTTATTTGCCCTTAATACAGGTGCAATTTCATCTTTTTAGTTTTCATGGTTAATCAATATCATTTTATAGTTTATATTATATTAGTCATAGTAATAATCAAGGTGTTTTACATAAATTAAGGAAATAAAGTATCCTCATCGGGTTGGATATCTAACTTTTGTTTTGTTAGTGTGTCTATTTTTTTAGTACGATAACTGAAAAGACAAATTTCGTGTTATAATTATCACTTTTCAAATAATGTCAATCAAAAATCATCATAATTCAGGCAAGGAATTATTTCAGAAACATATAGCACCTAATACGACGTCCTGACTGTTAATTATCCCAGACCAAAGAGAGTGATGCGTGAAAATGTGTCTCTCAGATACAATATAAATAAACACAGATCGTTACCAAAGTTTTAAACAATGTAATACCACAGGATCGCACTGCGCCTATTTAAACCTATTCAATTAACAAAAAAAAAGTTAACCAGTGCCTCTATTTTTTCCCCGAACCAATGAGAGAATAAATGTGAAAGAATGCATTATTGTCAACGTTAATTTCATAAATAAATAAATACAGAAAATTGAGCTCCATGGAAGATTTTCTTGGGTTAAATCTGAGAGATCGCCAAAACTTATTACTTTTAGATTTATTGTACTATTATTATCTTTTCTTATAACAGCAGTTGCATCTCTTATGTTGTAGTCATTACCGTCTCTTTCAATAACTGAGTGGATCGGACACATGAATGATATTTTTGCAGGCATTTTTTTTCAAATCATCAAACGTTTTCACTTGTTACTATAATGCTCAATCCATTAAATTCATTCATTTTACATTTATTTAATGCAGAATAAGAAAATTATTATAAAGTAATATTTAGTAAAATAGATTTTCTTATAAACTTCAATTCATCTCGCTAAATAATTATAATTCGAAAATAAAAAATGTTAATTGATATAATTACGATTCAGTAAGCCGCAGAAATTTATCTAAACTATAATTGGCGATCGCTTTACTGCAGTACTACAGTACACAAAAAAAATAAGTTTCAGAAACATATAAACAATAGAAATTTATTTTACCATTATTCACTGAAACATAAGCAACTAAACGAATATTATTAAATGAATAATAATTACAAATTAAATTATCAATTAAATAAAATCACTATTTCAAAAAATTTTAATAAAATGGACATAAAGGAAATAGAACCTACAACTAAAAATATTCATGAAAATATATTTGAAGAAGATTTAACTATTGTAATTAACGAAATAATTGACCTTACTTTTGAAGGTCTAAATAAAGGAGAAAATAAAAATAGAAACAAGCAACATATTCTTGATTATATTAATAATCTTAANATAAATTTACAAGAAATCTATATTTGGCTTTTAAATAATCAAAATAATTCAANTTCTATTTGTTTACTNGGATATTTTAATTTTCATGGTATTGTAGTCAAAGTTAATAAAAAAGAAGCAATTGAATTATATCAAAAAGCAACAGAATTAGAAAATAGATTGGCTCAATTAGAACTTGCTTATATATATGTACGTGAAGAAAATACTGATAATTATAAGAAAGCTTTTGAATTATCCAAAAAATTAGCAGAAGAAGAAAATCCAAATGCATTAAATAGATTAGGATACTGTTATGAAAAAGGTATTGGAGCTATTATCAATATGCAAAAGGCATTTGAGTTGTATAAAAAAGCAGCAGATTTAGGAAATTCACATGGAATAAACAATTTAGGAACTTGTTATGATAGTGGAATGGGAGCTTATGTTAATAAAAAAAAAGCGTTTGATTTATATTATGAAGCAGCAAATTTGGAAAATGATTATGCTCAATATAATCTGGCTGCTATGTATGAAAATGGAGATGGGATTAAAAAAAATATAGTTCAAGCAATTTACTGGTATAAAAAATCTGCTGAACAAGGAGTTGAAGAAGCTCAGAGTAAATTATCAGAACTTTTAAAAAAATGATTAATATATAAATGTTTTATCATCCTAAATCATTAAACAAAGATTTAAATTGTAATAACCTGATAGAAATTTTCAATTAAAAATTGTTAAAACTAATTTTAGTTTATATAATTTTAAATTTTGATGTGAAAAGATTTTTTTGGTATTATTAATTAAGTTACACAATCTTTATATATAAGATTCAATCTCAGTACAAATTTTTTAATTTAAATTTTTATTATTCATTAAAATTTTATCACTACAGTTATTCAAATTATTTATAAACATGGATTTTTTATTCAAGCAATTTTTTTTTTTGTGATATAAAATTATTATAATATAAAAGATAATATTATGATCGATTTTTAAATAATAATGTTTCAGTACTGTATATAAACAATTGTAAAAATATTTTTTCATCACTCACAATGTCTGATAAACTGAAATGCAAGCTACCAATGAATATTAAGATTAAAACATATAAAGATCAATAAGGGGACATCAGTTTAATCTGTAACAGTTAATATTAATTCATGACATATGCTGGAACCTTCAGAAAAAAAGTAATTTTAAAAAAACTTTTTAATATTTGATTGAATACTTGGAGTAATTATTATTTTTTTTTTCTTACTTTTTTTTAAAAATGAATCTATAATTCGTTAGCTTTCAAACCGAAATAAATAAAGTGGCCAAAATACAAAAGATATACTGATATGAACAATTTGATTATTCAAAAATTCAAAAATTCAAAAACAAAAATTATTTTGAATTTTTTTTATTTGATCATCAAGAATATCCACAGTTTCTTTGCCTATTTATGTTATTTTTTTTTTTACCCCCCCGGCATTGAAATAAATTAAAAAAAAATTGATGAAGAAAATTTATTTACTTAATACTACAAACTACTTTTCCTAGAAAACTTCAAGATTTTTTTAGGAATTTTTTTATATCAATTTGAATACTCAATTTGAATAATTGTTCAATAAAAAAAAAAATTGAAAAAAAGTGGATAATTTAATCAAACGCATGATTTTCATTTTTTTGCTCTTTTGATTGCGGCCGATGAACATAAAATCCAAACATTAATTCTTTGTATTCAAGAATATTTGATTAAACATCAACACGAATTTTTACAACAGAATCCTATATAGATTCTTGAAACTGTTTATCAAAATAAAACATTCATAGATTTGTGAAATTCTTGTCTTGAAAGAATTATACAGAACTGGACATATTAAGATTGACAAATTAATCAATTTGAAAGCTCTATTATTGGAATTACTTTTAAAATGTTATTTGGATGAAAAAATGGAGTTTTGCACATTTAGCAGGATGTTAAAAAATGGAATAAAGAAGATATCACGGTTATGGAAAGAACTCTTCATAGATTTATTCCTTTAGTTAGATTTTATCATATATCTTCAGAGGATTTCTCTTAAAAGTATATCCTTTTAAAGTATTTCTACCTGAATATTTGATTAATAATATACTTACAATTCATATGGCACCGAGATATTTTGCTATTATTTCTAGTTGGATTGAAATGAAAAATAATTTTCATTATGATGTAAGAAATATCCCTTATTAGTTTCAATTTACTTTATCACGCTAGTAGGGATGGTAATACAAATACATCATTTCACCATTTTAAAATATATGATATTCTGGTAATTCAAAATCATTATTATCAAATAAAAAGTCAGATTGTGAATTAATTATAAATCAGATGTGGTATATTAGTCAAAGTGTATTCAGTGCCAAAATAAGCTAGTTTAATCATATGTACGTACATATTTTGACACATACTCATTAGGAGGTGCTAAGATAAAAAAAATCTAGAAGCTTCTTAATTGATAAATAAATCATAATGATAGGGAATTATCGTATTATTTGTCAAAATATCAAATCTTATGATCAAGATTAGTCATATTTTTTGTACTATGCTCAAAGGAAATAAAAAGAGACCTTTTTTCAAGATTTATTTTAAATTCCTTATGGCTATTAACAACAAGCCCATATACTTTATATACTTTGATTATATATAAAAATAAATTTGTCAACCAAACTTATAATTAAAATAACAAGCATACTATTTTGTTTGTACCTTTTCAACTTCGACATGTTTTGCATGACACTTCTATGGACTTGAAAACTGTTTGGAAAAGTAGGAAAAAAGAAATGCGAGATTATGGAAGTGAGAATAGAAAATGAAGGAATGGATAAGAGAAAAAATATAATGCGACGTTATGAAAATAATATGGAAAAGGAAAAAATAGAGATAATGAAAAAGAATGGAGAGAATATTTTGGGAATAGAATGAGAAAAGAGGAATGGAAGGGAAATAACAAAGTTAATAGAAAAATAAAAAGGAAGGAAGGATTGGAAGAGAGATAAAAATGACCAATCAAAAGAAAAGAGCAATATAATTAGGGGTAGTGGAACATGATGGAACTAAAAGATAAAATTTGGGAAGTGTAGATTTTTAGCTTTATTTTTTCTTTTTATTCATTTTATAATTCTTTTTATACTTAATTAAACAAGGGGATGGGTGATTCCCTTGTATTAGGTTTCTTTTTTTTTTATTTTATTTAGACAAGCAAAGAAGTTGTACACTTTTGGCATAAGGTTCTTATCATTCCATATTTCTGGATCCTCTATTTTTTAGTCTATTCACTTCAGCTCTTATCAAGTTCTCTATCAAGGTGAATGTTATATTTACTTTAATGAATTTATTATTTCATATATTTAAAGTTAACATTTTTTTTTATTATTATTATAGGATGTGAGGAGTTTGTAATGAGGCCATGTTGTTTATGAACAAAATGGTCTCATCACAAGCTTCTCACACAGATAAATTATCCTTTTTTTAAACATATTTTTGGCTTTATTTTTTTTATTCCTTCATAATTCTCTTTACACTTTATTTTTTTATTTTATTTAGACAAACAAGGGATGGGTGATTCCCTTGCATTAGGCTTTTTTTTTTTTAGTTAAAACAGGGGATGGGTGATTCCCTTGTATTAGATTTCTTTTTTTTAGTTAAAACAGGGGATGGGTGATTCCCTTGTATTAGA
>QKYT01000411.1:49742-77342 GCA_003550305.1 Glomus cerebriforme | reverse complement strand
TGCTTTTTTACAGTACTTTGTTCTCTCCCACAAATATACATTCATTCTGTATAATATCTTCCTTTCTGGATAGAATTTGACGAATTATCATTTTCTAGTGACTAATATACACATTAATAAATAATTTTCCAATTAGAATTGTCCGTTGGAAAATCAATAGCAATTGTCTTGAGATTACAACAGCAAACAAATTGGTCATTGTGAATAATTCTTCTCATTCTTTTTTCACTCTATTCCCTCTTTTCATTATAATTTTTATCTTCATTTCTGTTTTGAATGATTTTATTACTATTTTGTTTTCATCTATCCTTAATCCATGAGGCTCCATTTTTTATTTCTTATCTTTAGGGAAACATGTTAATTTCTCTGTTTTGCATAATTCTTCTGTTATTATGTTACTATAGTTCTTCCATTATCATTAAATTCTTTTAGGTTTTGCTGCTTCTCCATATTTTATGTTCAATTTATTTTTTTTTATATCTTTTGGTCACTTTCTTTCTTGAAATATGGACAAAACTTCGTAACTTATTTTCTATATTTGTAGATCGTTTAAATTGCTGTTCTTTTGTTCTCTTTACATGATATCATTACAAAACTACTCCCATGTTATGATAAAATATTAAGGATGAAAGTAAAGGGAATTCTAATCTAAATCAAACCAGAGATAGGATATATTCAACTATCTGACTGGTCTTTCCTTTCCTGATACGAAGAAGACTTCTATATACAGTATAAGGAAGAGAAGAGGAAGTTTAAAGGAATTTAAAAAGAAATCAAACCAGCCAGATAAGAGATACTAAGATACTCGATTACCTGACTGGACCTTCCTTGCCTGATACGAGGAAGACCTCTATATACAGTATAAGGAAAGATAAAAGAAGGAGTATAAAGGGATAGTTTATTTTTAAGAGGTTATATAGAAAGAAAATAAAATTATAGAGAGAAAGAATTTAAAGAGAGAATGCAAATTTAGGTTTTTAAATTTTAAAAAAAAATTCTAAATGAAAAATGGTAGGTATTTATAATTCTTATTTCATCTTTTGTAAAATTTACACATGAGAACTTATTATTATTATGTATATTTATTAATGATTATGCAATGTACTACTTAATTTACTTAATTTAGAATTATTTGTTCATTTTTTATTACCAAATTTATTTAATCATGAGCTAATTGGCTACCGTATTTTTTACATGTTGCACCATCTGTTGTATTAGATCATAATTTCCTGTTTTTTATTTATTTTTTGGTCTATAATTAGATACTAAACAAGATTTAAATCCTGATAGAAATTTTCAATTAAAAATTGTTAATTAAACTAATTTTAGTTTATATAATGAATCTATATAACTAAAAAAATTGTTATGTAACGAAGAGTTTTAGATTACCCTGTATGTCTGTATGTATAAATAATTTTGAATTATATACGCGTGATTCGTCTGCGCCCCTGCGCCTGATCTATTCCATGTTTTAAATTTCTATATTCAGGCGTGCTGCGGCAAACCGGTAGGTGGCGTGATTATTAAATAACCTATTGATTTTTTTTTAATTTATAAGTCGGATATCTGATATCTGATATGAACCTTCATTTTTTTTGATAAATCGCATGAAAAAAAAAATTTTAAAATAGGCATTATTTTGAATAATATTCTATATTTGATCATATGAATATATTAAGTTCTTATACTATGTATCATT
Source organism: Glomus cerebriforme (assembly GCA_003550305.1). Lineage (NCBI taxonomy): Eukaryota > Fungi > Glomeromycota > Glomeromycetes > Glomerales > Glomeraceae > Glomus > Glomus cerebriforme. The sequence continues at coordinate 75,643 of QKYT01000411.1, read as the reverse complement.
TTAATATAGCCAATATATATATATATATATATTACTCGGCATTGATATCAATATTATCTATAAATTTCTAATTATAAACAAATAAAAATTTTAAGCCACCTATTAATACCATGTGGGATCTAATTTTCCTGTGGTTTTTTTTGTTTGTATCACAGCTTATTTCTGGAATATTTTTTATATACACGATTTACTATATTAGTTTAAGCTCATTGATCCCGGTGCCAAGCAATGGTGCTAATTATTTACTAAAATTTATTCTATTTTTTCTCTAAATATTTGTATGTGAAAAGATTTAATTGGTATTATTAAATAATTTACATAAAATTTAGGTAGATTCAAACTCTATAAATTTCTGAATTTAACTTTTTATTATTCATTATAAAGTTATAAAGGATGATTACACCTTGAGTAACTTGAACTGCGGTAGATCAAGTAGCCGCGGAAATTGGTCAACTGTAATTGGTGATCGCTTACTGCAGTACTACATAAATAATATGTTTCAGTATATAAACAATAGAAATTTATTTGTAAAAATATTTTTTCATCACTCACAATTGACCGATAAAACTGAAATGCAAGCTACCAATGAATATTATCAAGCAGATAATATTTATAAATTAAATCAATTATCAAATAAACTGCAATTTCAAAATTTTAATGATATGAACATGAAAGAAGTAGAGCCTACGACTCAAAATATCCATGAAAATATATTTGAAGATGATTTAACTATTGTAATTGACGAATTGGTTAATCTTTATTTTGATGAGTTAAATAAAGGAAAACAAGAAAAAATAAGAAAACAAAATATTCTCAATTATATTAATAATCATAAGATAAATTTACAAGAAATCTATATTTGGTTTATGAATAATCAAAATTATTCAAATTCTATTTTTCTACTTGGATTTTTTAATTATCATGGAATTGAAATTAATATTAATAAGCAGAAAGCACTTGAATTATATCAAAAGGCAGCAGAATTAGACAATGATGTAGCTCAATTAGATCTTGCTGATATGTGTATTTATGGAGTGGATGTTGAAAAAAATCATAATAAAGCTTTTGAATTATCTAAAAAATTAGCAGCGAGAGAAAATCCAAATGCATTAAATAGATTAGGATATTGTTATAAATATGGAATTGGAACTGATGTTAATATGCAGAAGGCAGTTGAGTTATATCAAAAAGCAGCAGATTTAGGAAATTCAAATGCAATAAACAATTTAGGAACTTGTTATGATGATGGGATGGGAACTAATATTAATAAAAAAAAGGCATTTGAATTATACTATAAAGCAGCAAATTTAGGAAATAGTTTCGCTCAATATAATCTGGCTGTTATGTATGAAATTGGTGATGGAATTAAAAAAAATTTAGATCAAGCAATTTGTTGGTATAAAAAAGCTGCTGAACAAGATGTTGGAGATGCTCAGGGTAAATTAGCAGAACTTTCAAAATTATTATAATTTATAAATATATTTATAATGTCAAAGACCTACATACTTTTTTGGAAGCACAACGTATTTTATTTTGCGTAACACTAATTTATTCGTAAAAAGTTAAGTAATGTCAGCATTTCTTTTATATTCTCAAAATTTCAGTATGTGAAGGATTTTATGATGAGTTTACATAAAGTTTCCTTTTAAACTTTATTTTAATCTGATTAAAGACTAAATTTATTTGTATTATTTAAATTTAAAAAAATTAATTCAATTATTAATGAACATGGATTTTTTTATTCAATGAAATTTTCTTTTTTTATAAATTATTTCACTCGTCCGTTCACTGTCCATTCATTATGTTTAATTAATATAATAAAATTATTACAATAAAGAATACTTTATAGTAGAATAAATCATAAAATTATTCTTTTATTCTTGTAACTTGAACTGCGGTAAATCGAGCAGCCGCAGAAATTGGTCTAAACTGTAATTGGAGATCGTTTTCTGCAGTACTACATTATAAACATATAAACAATAAAAATTTATTTTTAAAATTATTTTGTCATTATCCACAATGTCCGTTATAACTGAAATGCAATCTATCAATGAATATTATCAAACAGATAATAATTACAAAGAAAATTCTCAATTATTAAATAAACTGCAACTACGATATTTTAATAAAATAGACATAAAGGAAACAGAACCTAAAATTCAAAATATTCATGAAAACATATTTGAAGAAGATTTAACTATTGTAATTGACGAATTGGTTAATTTTTATTTTAATGAGTTAAATAAAGGAAAACTAGAAAGAGTAAGAAAAAAAAGTGTTCTTGATTATATTAATAATCGTAAAATAAATTTACAAGAAATTTATATTTGGTTTTTGAATAATCAAAATAATTCAAATTCTATATTTTTACTTGGATTTTTTAATTATTATGGATTTGAAACTAATATTAATAAGCAGAAAGCACTTGAGTTATATCAAAAGGCAGCAGAATTAGATAATAACGTAGCTCAATTGGAACTCGCTACTATATGTATTTATGGAGTAGGTATCGAAAAAAATTATTGTAAAGCTTTTGAATTATCTAAAAAATTAGCAGAAAAAGAAATTCCAAATGCATTAAATAGGTTAGGATATTGTTATAAATTTGGCCTTGGAACTGATGTTAATATACAAAAGGCATTTGAATTATTTCAAAAAGCAGCAGATTTAGGAAATTCAAATGCAATAAACAATTTAGGAAATTGTTATTTTGATGGAGTAGGAACTGATATTAATATACAAAAGGGATTTGAATTATATCATAAGGCAGCAAATTTGGAAAATGAATTCGCTCAATATAATCTGGCTCTTAAGTATGAATATGGGAAAGGAATTGAAAAAGACATAGATCAAGCAATTTATTGGTATAAAAAAGCTGCTGAACAAGGAGTTAAAAGTTCTCAAATTAAATTAACAAAACTTTCAAAAGAATGAATCATATATAGATGTTTTATTACGTTTAGCTATTTATTATTTTAATTTAAAAAAACTCCCTTTTTTTGGACATCAAATAATATTCAAATTGTAATAACCTGATAGAAGTTTTCAAATATTGAAACTAATTTAAGTTTAACGAATTATTTATTGCTATTTATTTACCTAAACCTATTTTTCATGGATTTATCTAAATACATTCTAATTTTGTTGATATCGCTAAATATTTATTCAATGCCTTTTAGCATTTTTTTATGAATTTAAAATTTCTTTCAACTTTTTTTAACCATTCAATATTTCCTGCTACATCCATTTCATGATGACTCAGTTGGCTATAATTTAGTAATATATTCAAATTTATATTGAATATATTACTAATTGATCATTTCATCATCTTTAATCTTAAGCAAGAAAAAAGAAAGAGAAGATAAAATTAAGGAGATGGAAGCTCATTTTCGGTAGCAAGGTTAAGAAATAACTTAATCGTAATTTTGATTGTTACGTGAAAACAAATAATCATTATTATAATCATTAAGCATGTATCAAATTTAGAAATAGATAATGGCGCATCTTTTATCGTCGAGCGTACGTGACCAAATCTAGTTATATGGTATTCGAGAATAATCTGCAGATATACAAGTTACAAAATTTTTTATAAAAAACTTTTTTTATAAATTGGATGATGCTACCTCAGAGGCGAAATTATCAGGATTAAACAACTTTTATTTATTTATATTTATTTATATAGTATATATATAGTAATTTGTACGTAACTATGCTCAAAAGAGTAGGCGTGTGATGATTAACGTAGTTTAGTCTATTGCTAGATTTAGTTAAAGTAATAGTCTTTAAAATTATCATGTATTATCGCAATATAAAAATAAAAGTAATTTTTTTTAAATTTGCACAAATAATTATTAAAATGAATATATCAAAGAAATGATACAGCTTCACTATAAATTAAAAAAATGTACGAAATAAATATACTATATATACTAAATAGACTAGACAAGAAATACTGTATAAACAATTTTTGTTATTGCTGATTTTGTAATAAAGAAATTAAATTTTTGATATTTTCTTCCATAGAAACTAATTTTCCAGAAAATTCTTTTTCCATGGACTGAATTTTATCTTTTAACATTTTAGATTCATCTTGAGAATCATTTTGAATGATTTGAATTGGCGAAGAAGTAATGATTGTATTCAAATCCTTATTTTTATCTTCATATTCTTCATCAACAAACCAATATGAAGATAATGGAATTTCTTGTTCTCTTCTAGGTGAAGCAATAGAATCCGAATCAACGGAATAACCATAAAGTTCTTGATCATCATCATCACCATCATCATCATCATCATCATACCGTGAATTACTGTTATCAACACTAGCTAAGAATTTCTCGTGATTTTTTCTGGCTTTCTCGGATTCTTTTAACCATAATTCTATATAATCAGATTTTCCGACATAATAAATATATCGAGGATTTCCTTTTTTACTTCCAAGCGGTTTTTCAACCGTTTCATAATCTTCGATCAATTCTGCTCGGTATTGTAATACGGCATGTTTGCCAATTTCTTTCGCATCATCATATGCGCCACTAAAATAATTATAATAAATCAAGTTTAATTAGACACGTTTAATAATAATGTATGAATGAATTTAATTTTTAATCTAATTTAAAACTTACCCCATAATCGTAATCAACATATTCTGTAAAATTGTAACAAGAAGGATACTAGCAATAATAGAATAAACATCTACTGGCCAGAAATCCCATTGATCTAATTGATCCCAACGACCACCTGTCCAAAAGAAAACTGATTCAACGGATTTAACGAAATTTGTGAAATAATTATCCGATATACTGTCAACATTAAACACTTGATCCACTTTATATGGTAAAATATTTCCATCGCCATCAGTGATTTGAAAGGAAGAACCATTAGGGTCAACACCTATAGCCTTAGTATCATTAAGTAAAACATACCTATATTAAAAATTTATGTTAGTAAAAATATAACTTATAACATAATTACAACGTTATTTATCACTCACATTGCATGACCAAATCCTAAAACAACTATTAGTATAAAAATTAAGAAAGGTGTTATTTGTTTCAAGATATTGATGATAATATAGATGTATGTTCCAGTTCTTTCGAAATACCGTAACAACTAATTTTTTTTTTTAAAAAAAAAGAAAGGAAAATAAGTATTAAACATTCATACGTCACGTATATCGAATATCAGATATTAAAAATATTTATTCAATACTTACCAAAAAAAGTTCTATCCACATTATTAAAATTGCAAATGAATTAAAAATAGCAAGCGCTTGTTCAATATTCTGCGGATTATTATCATTATATTTCAAACCATAATATATATTTGAACAAATCACCGCCATTGGAATAATGACTGAAATCAAGTCGAAAAAATTATAAAGGCCAATATATCTTTTCCATCCCTCATATTTTAACTGGATTCTCTCAGTATTCAATAAATAAAACCCCAACCAATAAAATAAAACTAAAAGTATAATGCCATAAAGTGTTGATAAAACTTCAGTAGCCCCTTTAATTGAATCAGTTAGGATAGCATATATTAATGCATACATCAAGTATATAAGTGCATGTCTTAAGAAATGATTTCTTGCTGCGTTCCATTTAAAATCAATTACTGCAGCCATCGATGGATTATCATAAATTTCTGCGCTATCGTCTTTCCTTATCATTCTCAAAAATGGACTCATTTGGCTTTCTTTTTTAAATACATGACCACGTGGCCAAAATAATAATTTTAAGAATTTGAAAGGAATCTTCCAGTATGCTTCTCGTTTTTCATCAAAGTTATCAGGGTATACGATGAAATCTGGAAGTGGTACCACATAAATCTGATTAATAAGTGAAGGGCTAGGATCGGAAGCTGATATTGTTTTACTCGCTATAGTTGAAATCATCCTCTTTCCACTAAAAAAAAAAAAAAAAAAAAAATTTTTAAAAAAAAAAATTACTATTTATTTCGTTTACACCCGTGCCAAATTTACCTTTGTTTTCCCTGAGCAATTGACTTTTGTAAGTTATTCTTCTCATTTTTTTCGACAAGTCCCAAAGTGATATTTAATGAATGAACACCTTTATGAGTACCTTTATTCACGGCTTTGTTAATTCTGTTAAATTGTTCTGAGTAAATTTCACTTGCACCAAAACAAGGTTTTTGAAATAATTCTTTAACATAAAATTCTAAATTATATTCATAAAGAATAGGAATCGATTTTGAGACGGTGAACATCCAACTTGAAGATTTTAAACCATTATCAGAATAGTAATCTAAAAAATATTTAACTACGACCGTATCTTTACGATAACGTCCTTTTGTACTTTTGATAGCAATCTCAAGATCAGTTTCTTTTTTGGCACCACCCCAAGAATAACATCTTGGAATATGCAAATGCTTATTTTTTCCATCGGATCCACAGGACAAAATATTTTTGATTATATGTACGCAGTTACCACGAATAAGATTCGCCATAATATCAAAACGAATATCCCACATTCTCCATAATCCACATNTTTTAGTGAAGGATTTTTTAACGATACGTTCAGTTTGTTGAACTAAATCTTCAAATTGATGTTGTTTCTTTGGGTCTAAAGTTTGACCTTTTTTCTTGTCAAAAAATTCCAATGCTTGACATGCATCTACCGGAGGATTAACTTTTTCGGGCCATTCAAGTATAATTTCATTACCTATAGTAGGAGATTCTCCAGAAGGAATATATAATTTTAAAGAGAATTCTTTATTACCAATCTCCAAGGATTTAACTTGCATCGGTCTATTATAATTATTTGACCATATATATTTAAGAACTTTATTAGATGATGATATCTTTTTTGATGATGATGCTGTTGTTGTTGTTGCACTTTTTCCTTTATGCCATACTTGAACAGTTGATTCACCAATAAATAATTGAATAGTCTTATTAACATCAAGATAAACTGAGGTACGTATGTAATCTTTGTTTCGTATCCAAGGTTCAGGATTCCTAATAATTCTATTTTCTGTTTTAGAATCTAAAAATTTTCCAGAGGAATCGTAAATTGAATGAAAATTTGTTAGGGATGAATCAGATCTATTTAACGGAATGATGTTTCTTGTATTATAATTTACAGGATTTAATAATTTAACNATTTCTGATTCTTGTAATATTGGAATAATATTTCCATCATCTGTTATGGTAAAAAGATTTCCAAAAGAATTGATCAACCTTTGATGATGATCGGATTTTGTTGGAAATAGTGAAAAGGTATCGTTAATTTTTCTTACAGAATTATCAGAACTACTAAATAAATCCCAAACTATAATAATAGGAGTAAAATCAAATTCCGCAGTATCTTCATTATAACTTTCTTCTTCAATAACTATTAATAATTTATTGTCATCTTGAATGAATTCAAAAAAAAGAATTCGAACATTATTTTCATTAAATTTCTTTGTGGTAACTTCCAAACCGTTTTCCATTAAATAGATAGTAATACTATTTGCACCACGACAATAAGCAAATAAAGATTCATTATTTGAAATAGCGAAACAAGAAGAACCTTTTCCTACAACTGAAGCAGCGGATTCTTCACTTTTTTGAAAAGTATGTTCCAATAAATTTGTTTTCAAATTATACATTTCAACCATTTGAACTTTATTTTTATAATTTTCCACAAAATAACGACCTTTTACTAAACTTTGTTGAATAAAAAAACTAGAAATTCTATCATCTGATATTTTATTCGGTAAATAAAAATTTTTAACGGATTTATCAGAGAAAATATTAAACCAACCAGGTTCATAATTTTCACTCATCATATCTTTAATTTTTTCATGGTTTAAAGAGAATTTGTTGATTCCACGGGCATTGATAAGGATTATATCCGTCGTATCATAATTATCTTTATCATCCAAGAATTTAACTATACCACCCATATCATTAATTGAAGAGGAGATTCTTGATTGATATGTAACAGAAATGATCCATGTATGTTTAATAATATTGGTATCATCAAAATTATTAACATCATCAACAAAACAAGAAACGGCAATTAAAATATCAGAAGTTTCATCAGCTAAAGTAAATTCATTAGATACAGCTAAACTCCAATTTACGGAAGGTGCGTCAAAATTTTTAAAACCATTATAATTCAAAGTATTGAATTTCGATAAATTATCGAATTTACATAATTTTAATTGATAAGTTACAGTATTTAAGGTTACTATATTAGTACCATCTGGACTTATAGCGATATATTGATGACCATCATATAAATCTTTTTTATTATAATGTTTAGAATCAAACGAAGAGATTGATCTAATTTCCGCTTTTTCTTCGTCGGGGTATAAATATGAAGGTGTTTGATGAATTTTTTGTAATGACAACATAATTTGTACGTTACGTTACGTTTAAATAATAAAGGATATAAACGATTATATTTAATCCTTTCAAAGGATTAAATGAAAAAGAAATTAAAAAGGTTATGAATAATTTTTTCAAGAATAAATCCTTTATTTATATAATTATCACAAAATGAATTTTTTTGAAAATCATCACATTTTGGGCGTGATTTTCATATAATATAACTTCATACTCATATTTATGATTTACGTAAAGATGTACAGGGAATGATCGTGCTATTAATAAAAAATCTTTTTGCATAAAAAACAATTTCTTCTAACAAATAAAAATGTATTTAATTCCGATTTCCGACAACAATTTATAATGACGCGCGTTGCCGATCGCATAGTGAATAAACCTTAATATTTGAAGGATCAACTGATAAAGTAATAAATAGCCTAATATAGTATCAAAGTAATACTAAAGTAATACATCTTAAATTAATTGAGTTTTTGTGCCAATTTAGGAAGTTGATTTTTGAAAATTGGGCGTATTAATCTCTAACAATTAGGACGAAATAACTCCGATAATTTTATATACCTTTTATACCTTTTTTTTAACATGCATGTTAAAACCAATGAAATGATTTTTTTCAATTTGAAAAATCAATTTTTCTTATAACTAATATATACTGTATATTATTAAGGAGCTTTATTTTTTTTTTTTTTAACGGAGATTCCGACTTCAAACAAAATAGTATTCATTTTAAAATTAAGGTCTTTGTCAAATAACAATTTTACCCCTTACGTACAGTAATTCATGTAGTAACAATTCTTTTGTTACTTTTAAGGTTTAGTTTTTTTAATTATAATGTTTGACATTTTTTTTTAAAACTTCTTTTTTAAAAATAAATTTGTATCATTTTCTTTTGTTTGAAAATCCCAATTTACATTTTAAATTAGTAAGACGAAATTTTTTTTTTTACATTTAGAAAGAAATAGAATTTTCTTTGTTCAAATTAAAATTTCTTTAAAAAATTTTAATTAAAATATTCTAATTGTAAAAATTCTTTTAAATTCTTTATTATTATTAATTAAATCAAAAAATAGGGAAAATATTTCAAACTTTTAGCCAGAATTAGCGATTAATGGATTAAAAAATTTAAGAATTTTCATGCCGGCATTACACTCTGATTGATTGATTCGTACCGTTTGTTTTTTGGTTACATCGTACGATGTTTCAGGTAATTACACAAATAACAAGATATATCTCGATAAGAACAATATGAAACTTCAATTTTCCGAAAATGATTTAATTTTGTTTGTTTTTAACATTAATTTGTAATCTATATACAGTAATTTTGTCAATTTAAAAATTTACTATATTAATTAATTGTCACGTGAACCATGTGAAATCCTCAATTAAACGTTAGCATTTCTCTATGCCCCAAAATTTACAGTACTGTACATACAGAGGTCAGAACCAGCCAAAAAAAAAAAAATTACTATTAGCTGTACGCATTTTTTTAAGGCCGGAATTATGATAACGTTGTCTGGCCAACATTATCAAAAATTGTCTAAAAAAGATAGATTTACATGATTATTTTGGTCAATATTATTCGGGGTCCTATTTCTCTTTCTACGTCTCATATAAACAGGATGTGTTGCATGCCTCAGTTATTAATAAGTCTATGTTTTTTAAAGCAATCTATGAGAAAATTGGGCATTCCATGTCGTCATGAACTAAAGTTCCGAATTTGTTAATAGTCGTAGTTATCTGTTATTGATTTTATTGCAATTTTAAATTATCAACTAATGTCATATCATCTTTATTGACATATTTGTTTTTAATAAAATTCCATTACAAACGGTTGTGTGAATTCCGAAACGTACCAAAAATACTATTTCTCAATATCAATAATGATAATAGTAATATCAATAATAATTTTTCTCTATTCTTAAAATAACAATCACAATCACAACAATCCCTACAGTTATTATCACGATCTATTACGCCGTCACAACCACAGCAACATCGATTTCATATCATTAATATTCAACTTCAAAAATAATTTTATCATTTCTGCTACCTTTCATTCACCAACAACAACAAACAACAATTTAACAAACTATATTAAATTACTTTTTTAACTTATAGAATAACCTTTGCAATTTTTTTTTTTAATAATAAAATGTTTTTTATATAGAGTTAATGTTTTGATTTTATTTTTCTTTATTTATTTTGGAGCGAAGCGGACAATTAATTCTATGCAGGTAACACAAAAGTGTCAAGTCGATAGATGATTGGTTCCCGCCATTAAGTAGTCTTATCACGTGGTCAATAAATAGATTTCTTGCGGTTGTTTGCCAATTTCACATATAAATTTAAGATGCAACAAAAAAGCACAAGAAATACACAACAATTTCCATTATTTATCAAATACATTCTTCTTTTTTTTTAGTCAATTTATAACCCTTTTATACAAACCAAAAATAATTAAAATAAGTTGAATCGCTCCTCACTTTACAGCATTTACGTTGGGCAACTTTTGACGGTTGAAAGAACAACTTAATTCGATAACTTTTTTTCTACCGCTTTTGTTTTTAGTAGGATAGTCTTAATATAGATTTTTCTATACAATTATTTGTTATATATTAGAGCTACTATCCTGCGTCATAAATAAAAATAAAAATAAAAATACGGTTCCCGCTCCCTAGTTTAAGTCATAAATCATGTATCAATACATTATACCCATCTACAGCCGGTAAGGTTTACATATAAAATTTTAGAAAATAGTCTGAATCAAGTTTACAAATTTGAGAGATTTTTATATAATTTTGCATTTTTTTGGAAATACTAGCGGGTATTACTAAATGTCACCGCATCAGCATTAGGGTGGCATTTCGGGCAGAATTAAAAAAAAATGTAATGAAAATCTACCAAAATTCCACTCTAATGCTGGTGAGGTAATAAGCATGATCTTAAAAAAAAAATTAGTTTTTTAAAAAAAAATCTTTTAAATGGATTTGATACCAAAACACCAAACACCAATACACTAGTGGGAAACACTGTAAAAATCCAGAAGAGAGCGTAACATTGATTACCATGAAAATGATAACCAAATTGGTTTCTTTTTTTATCAAGATAAAAAAATTTTTATAAACCAAAATAATACAATTATCTTTATTATAAATAAAATTTTTCCCGATATTTTGATTAGATCTATGACTTTAGAATGTGTTCTTCTTTTAGCTAATCATAAATATTGATTATTATAAGTAAATTTAAATTCATACCGAGTACGACGATCCTCATTATATTTTACACATAAAAGGAAATAACCGGGAGAATTTAATGCCAGTTAATTTAACAAATGCATACCACAAACTAGTTATAATCTTCATTGAGCTTTACTATAAATTACGATTTTATCCCGATATCTAGCAAATTAATTCGGATTATCCATTTTTAGATGCAAATAAATGAAATGAATTATGAATGAAGGATCCACCATTTGAATGATATCAAATTCTATTCAAAACACAATCATGCAGTTCAAATAGGGACATACCCCTTTGTCCAAATTCTAAAATGATTTTCGATCAAAATGAGCATGACGTTATAGTTGGTCCTTTAAGGTTTTTTATAAACTGCCGATCAAATGTCACCAAAAGGTAATTGGCTGGAGGGTATGCGTTCATACTACCATAGAAATTCAAGAATTAAAGCAAATGTTACACGTAATGATACTAATTTGAAACATTACTTTGTTTTTTCAAAAATCGGTCTTGATCGTCGGTTCATGAAATGTACATATGTAGATGAAATATTTTGTTTTTAAACTATAAATAGCTTCTAATTTTCTTTTGCGAAATTTATAAATGAAAAAAATTTAGAAAATTTTTTTAATAAACAAAATGTCTATAAATAATGATGATATAACACCATCAAAGGATAATGAAATACGAGAACCGATGTATGGAATGTCCATAAATGAAAATCCCAAGGAAAGAAATCCAAATAGTTCAAATAAACTTTTGGGTGTGTTTTATGGTATTGGTATGAATGTAAATACCATAATTGGGTCGGGAATTGTTACCACACCAGGAATTATTTGGAATCTGGTAAAATCTCCTATAGTTGTATTATTATTATGGTTTGTAGGTGGAATTGTAAGTATGGCGGGATCATTATCATACGTTGAACTTGGTGTTATTCATAAAATAAGTGGAGGTGAAACAAAATATTTACAAACAGCTTATCCTCAACCAAGAATAATGATGAGTTATCTTTTTAGTTTCATGCATATTTTGTGAGTACCGTATAGTCCTACGCCTCATAATCTTAATGGGCCTTTTATTAAATATACATTTTATTTTTTTTTTTTTTTATTTAGTGCAATTCGACCAGGAATTATTAGTGCAGTTTTACAATCTGCGGCGCAATATTTTTGGTATACTCTTAAAGAGCATCAATATGATGATGGTATTGATATAAATACAAATGGATGGAAACTTCCTTTTACTCCATTTTGGTAAGAATGGTTTATTGTTGACATATTTAATTAACTGTTAATAACTAACTTCTAAGATTTTATTTATTCATTTATATACTTTTAGGTATGTAAAATTATTGGCAATTGCATTTTTACTTATCATAACAGCATATCATATGTTCAATACCAGATGGGCGATTTATATAAATCAAACCCTTGCTGTCATCAAATTGATAACATATTCAATTATTGCGATAGCTGGAATTTATAGATTATTTGCAGATTGGCCAACTAGCCGGACTAATTGGCAAAACTCATTAAATGGAAATTCAGATATTACAGCTTATTCCGCGTCTATTTTATTGGTAAATAAACTATTCGTTTGTAATTTAAAAATGTTTTTATTAAACGTATATAAATTTAAATTATACTTTATTTTTATAGATTACGTTTAGTTATGATGGATGGAATAGTTTGAATTGTAAGTCATTCATTTTATTATTTTATTTTATTTTATATACGTAAAATATTCGTTAATTTATTGTTATTAATGACAAAAATAATAAATTACTTATTCTTTAGACTCGCTAGATGAGTTCCGAAAACCGGAAAAGAAACTCATTTTCAGTAATAGTATCAGCGTTGGAATCGTTATATTAGTGTGTATGTACAGTATATTATAATTATAAATTACAATAATTATCATATTAAATTTTTTATTATGAATTTTTTTTCATATAGATCTTCTCATAAATATTGCATTTATTTCGGTTGTGCCAGCAGAAGCTATACTAGATAATGATAAATCATCATATGAGACTATAGCTGTGGTCTTCTTTTACAAATTATTCGGTCAATCTCCCGTAACCGTTAGAATTTTTACTGCTCTAGTCGTACTTTCTGTAATTGGTACAGCCGCGACAGGAATATGGAGGTAAAATTTCAAAACATTATATATTATACACGTCACTTTTAAGATTATTACTAATAAATGATTGATAAAAAAAATTTTAGTGGATCAAGAGTTATTGTTGCGGCGGCAGAATCAAACTTTTTTCTAAAATACTCAAAAAAATTAAGAACTTGGAATAATAGTTATAACACACCAGTTAATGCTTTATTAATGCAGCTTATTTGGTGTTCATTTATTATCTTATTCGTTGGAAGTAGTTTTACTGTCACAAGTTTTAAATTATTTTCAACTTTTTCAATGTATAGTTATTGGATTTTTTATTTTGCTACTGGAATAGGTTTATTGATATGATAATTTATTTATTTATTTATTTGTTCTAACATTTTCACTTCAAATTTCGCAAAAATATAATTTAAAATTATAAATCGTAGGTTATTCGATATAGAAATAAAGGTAACTTAAAGAAAGAAAAGAATGATAAAGAACTTAACGAAAAATCTGATAGATCATCAAAGATAGAATATGAAGTTTCATTATTTTTTGTCGGAATTTTTATATTAGCAGGATTATTTATATTAATATTTTCTTTTATGGTTCATGTTGAATGTCCAAATTATAATCCAAATTGCAGTTTAAGAGAAAAAAGAATTGAACAAATGTCACCGATGCTTATTAGTTATGGATTTCTTATTATCGCTTTATTATTTTATTTATTTTATTATTGTTTGGATACTTTGAAAAGACAAAGAGAAGCTAAGATTATAAGAATAGCAGATAAATGATAAAATTAGTTAATAAGGACCCCGAATCAAAATTGGGGATAAGATGATGCGATATAATGTAATGAATCATAATATATACTGTAACTAGATAGAATGTACCTTCAATCGGTTTATTATATAAAACACTTCTGAAGCTATTTATAAAGATGAATTACTTGAAAAAATTCAAATGATTATTAAGCATGGAATACTATACAAGTAATAAATTTGATATTTCTCAATTGAAAATTAACAATCATGGTACAATTTAAAATTATACAGTATATAACTTTATTTATTCTAGTATAATTTATTATTGATTTTTATAGATCAAAAAAAAAATTGACTTTGTATTATTATAGATTTTTAATCATACAAAGACTTTTTTTTGACATTATAATTTAAAATTCTAATTGTTTTGTCTAAATACAACTATACAAAGCATAAACAAATTTGCATCATGGTTCTGACAGAATACTTACACAAGTTTCAAGTACTGTTTTATGGACAGGCAAAGAATTTTAATTGAGTGAGTTTGTCAAATATACAGTACTACATTCATTCAATAATTCCATTACTAGTTAACAATTAGAATAATTAGTTTAATATTATTTTGTGAAGATGAAAGGATGAAAGTAACGAAATATACTTATCAAAAATTTGATTTAGTTATGGAATAAAAAAATTTAGTAACAGCACAATCTTGAACATATGTCCGAAACCTGAGTATATAATAAATTTTTATATAGGTAAGATAATAATATAAATTTATCTATAGCTAAATTTTGTTTAAACCTGAAATTTCTTTCTATAATATTTAATCATGATAAACTGGATACATTAAAAATTATATTTAATAGTTGTCAATATTTAGAAAGTATTAAAATTTGGTGTGGAGAAGATTATTTAGGAGAAAAAGAAGTATTAGAAACCATTACAAAATATTCACCAAAAAAACTTTCTTTTATAATTATTAAGAATGATTTTATTATTAGTTTAGAAAATAATGAAGAAAATATGAAAATAATTGAAAAATATAAAAATTTAGGTATTATTAAATTTAAAACAAAATTTGACTTTCAGTTATTGATACATTAAATATTAGACTTTATTAGAAATTGGAATTTATTTTTATAAGTCTAGGCGTTATATTAATTTCTTTTGAGCCACATATTTCTGGAAATATGAAAATTATGGTTATAATTATATTTTACAAATTACAAACTACATTTTTCTGAAAAGTTTTTTATATGGCATAATTTAACTTTTGTTGATTAAGTATTAAACCTATTCTTTTACAAACTCATAAGGAGTTTTATGAGGATCCCGAAATATACATACAGAGATCAGGTCCAGCCTAAAAAAAAAATTACTATTAGCTGTACGCATTTTTTTCAGGGCCGACATTAGTCAGTTACTAAAAAAAGTAATAAAAACCTGGCCAACATTATCAAAATTTGTCTGAAAAAGGAAAGATTTGCATTATTATTTTGTCACATTCTACACATTCTATCCTATCTTTTTCAGTATTATGATAACGTCTAATGATTTATACCATCAGAGTTATTCATAACAGTTAATATGATGAAATACGGGTATCACTAATTAAAAAGATAGTTATAATTCATTATGTCATGTTATGCATTATGCATGTGAATAAATGAAAAATCACGTAATAAATCATTGATTATTAATTTTGTATTATACATAAAAATACACATCATTATTAATTTTTGACTCATTTTTATATTCTTATTATTTTAAATATATAAATATCACCTTTTTTTTATTAATTTTCATATTTTCCCACAGGCAGCAGGTATCTTTATATCTTTAATTATATTATTATACCAATTTATTTTCTCTCTATAATCCTTTTTAAAAACTATCACATCTACTCCCTCTACCCCCTTTAAACTCCCTCTTATCTTCCTTATACTGTGTATGAGAACTTTCTCTATCAGCAAGGAAAGCCGGTCAGATAGTCGAGTATCTCCTAACTGGCTGGTTTTTTTTTTTTTTTTCCTTTAAATTCCCTCTTAACTTCCTTATACTGTACATGATATCTTCCTCATTTCAGGCAAGGAAAGCTGGTCAGATAGTTGAGCATCTCCTAACTGGCTGGTTGGTTTAGATTAGAATTCCCTCTTCACTATTTCACTTAATTTCAAAAATCCAGTAATTTTAAAGATACCATCTGTTAGCAAAAATCCTATTACCAGTTGAAATACCAAAGAATAGCTGTAATATACTGAAACCTAAAATCTGAAACCTTACTTTTTCTGAAAGAAGATAATCAAGATATTATGGGGATTTAGCAAAACAAACTGTTGATTTTACTTTTTGGAAACATCCATGAAAATAAGAAAGAATCAATTTTATTAACAGAAAATGTGAAAACAAAATATATTAAGCAGAAAAAAAAGAAGGTGCAATGGTCATATTAGACTTTTTAAACACAATTTGTGCGTGTGATAACAAGACAAGAAAGCAACAATAAATAGATGAATAAAGAATTGATGAGGACTAAAGAAATCATCGAAAATGAAAATTTCAATAGAGAAGGAATGAGGAAAAAGCTAAGAACTGAAATGCGCAAGAAAAAAAAAGTGGAAAAAACAATTTGAGGAAAAAGTATATAAATGAAGAAAATTATACTGATAGAAAATAAGACAGCACTAGGACTATCGGAGATTTCTTATAAAGTGTGGGAAAAGTGAAAATAATTATTGAGAAATAATAAATGCAATAATTGAATAAAAAAAAATACCTAGAAGAGAAACAGTATACCAAGAAATAAAATGGGAGGATAATTTGAGGTTAACAAAAATGGTGATAAGTTAGAAATAAAAAGAAATGATATAAATTAGAAAAAAAACTAGAAAATTTTAAAATAAAGCATATGAATGGAGAGTATTAAATAATGTTGAAGGTTGTTAATGGGATAGGATAAAACAATAAATAATATTTAGTTAACAATTAGTAAAATTAATTTAGACTTGTCAAGATAGAATAGATTAGACATTTAATTTTAAAAAACTGAAAATTTTTATTAAAATAATCAAATGAACAATAATTGCGAAAAAAAAACATTTCACTGTATTTTGAAAAAGAAAATTAATAAAATAATTTTTTTTTTATTAAAATTATTTTTTTTTTTTTTTTATTTATTAAATATTTAATAATTTTGTGAAAATAATTTAAATGGATAATCTGTTGTTACATATACTGTATATAGTAAAAAATTTTTTCAGATCTTTCTTTTTTTTATCATTGTTAAAGTGGTTTGAATGATCAAATAAATTCATCATATATATCATGTGATAATGAGTACCATCACGTGTAAATTTTTAAAAATATTTTTAACCATTTTTTTTTATTATTATTTACTGTTAATTATTTTCCCTCTCTTCCTCTTAATGTTTAATTTTTTATGATGTTAAACAAACCTTTAAATTTGAACGGCTTTAATAATATAAATAAATTAATTAAAAAAACTAAGGAAAATAAAATTGTCAGAATTTTTTTAAAAATAGCAGAAATTTTGTATCACAAAGTTAATTATATCCTTTTTTTAGGTATCCAATAATATTGGTTTTTTTTATAGAAGCAAATGATTATTATATTAATTCCCATTAATATGACAAGTAGACAAAGTCCCTTAGTTCAAAAATGTATATTCTATTTAAAATAATAAAAATGGCAGATAGTATTGTTGTAGCCCAAACTCTATTATGTCTCAAATCAAACCTTATATCCGAAACTTGAAAACTAGATTGGTTTGGGATATGGTTAAATTCTGGACATAAGGTTGTCCCAAGTCGGATTTGGGACATGGCATGGTTACGTTTGGGCTACAACAGTATCACATGAATTTCTTAAACAATCACACAAATTTTATTATTTCACTGTAATACAAACTGACCTTTGTATAATTTATTACGTAGATCTCTTTGTAATATGCAAATTATTAGATTAGTGAAACAAACTAATTAAATTCGGAGTTAAACTCCGTAAATAAAATAATATATTAATTTCAAAAATAAATTCAGAGAAAAATAAGTTCTTAAAATTTAACTAATTGAATTATGACAAATATTCGAAATGAATTAGTTTATGCTGCACTTCAAAAAGCATTTGCATTAATAGATAATAATATTTACAATAAGGAAAGCCAACAACATGAATTTTTACAACAAACTATTTTAGCTGATGAATCTCTTACAAATGATGAGAAATCTAAAGCAATAAAAAAGATAAATAAATATCATGATCAAAATAAAATTCTTTTCAATGAAGGGAAAAAAAGAATTTGTGAAAGCTGTAAAGAAGAATGTTTAGCAACATTATATTGTGAATATTGTATTAGAAATTATTTAAAATTAAAATTTTCAAGTTGGACATCCGGAAATAATGATATTGATGATTTGATTCAGAAATGTCAAATGGAATCACTTTCTTCACGTAAGATAGTTGAATGGATTCCATATAATAATTTACAAAATGTTAAATATTTAACTAAAGGTGGATGTTCTGAAATTTATACAGCAGATTGGATTGGTGGACAATATTATGAATGGGATTCTAAAGAACAACAATTAAAAAGATATGGGACTATAAAAGTAATACTTAAATTGTTAGAAAATGTTGAAAGTGCTAATAGAAGTTGGTTTGACGAGGTAAAATAATATAAAGTTAATCTTTTTTTTAAAAAAAAATTACAAATAGTGACTTATTAAAATTTTTTGTAGGCAAAATCTCACTTAACTATATGTAATAAATGGCCAGAAATAATACAATGTTATGGTCTAATTCAAGATCCATCAAATGGAAGTTATATGCTTGTAATGAGACAATTAGATATAAATTTAAGAAGATATTTACAACAAAATCATAATCAGCTTACATGGAAAGAAAAAATTAAAATTGCTGTTGATATAACTGATGCACTTTCAAGAATTCATATTGAAAATGCGATTCACAGGGATTTGCATTCAGGAAACATATTATATTTACAATTTGCTAACCATTGGTTTATTGGGGATCTTGGATTTTGTGGACCTGCTGATAAACCATTAGGAAGTATATATGGAAATCTTCCTTATATAGCACCAGAGGTGATTATTGGAAAAGGATATACTCTTGCATCTGATATATTTAGTATCGCAATGCTAATGTGGGAAATTTCATCTGGAGAACCACCTTTTTCTAATTATGTAAATGATTATGAACTTGCAATGAATATTGTTAATGGTATGAGACCAAAAATTATACCAGGAACTCCTTTAAAATATAAAGAATTAATGGAACAATGTTGGGGTGCTGATCCAATAAAAAGGCCTGATATTGATACATTATTGAATAGAATAAGAGAAATTAATAAATTTTATTATTATAAACAACAAACCAATAATTGTACTAAAATGAATCATACACAACAAAATATAACTACTAATATAAATACAAGTACTATTAATTCACTTACTAGAAATTTTAATAGCAAAATGTATAATTTTGAAAATTTACCTGTACCAAGAAATGCTATTCAAGGTATGAAAAATTAATTTATTATGGTTTAATGATTTATAACATTGTAATTTACAACTTATTATTGTTTTTATTTTTAAATTAATAGGAGAACAAGAAGGTAATTTATTAATCAATATTTATTTTTTTTTTGATTTATTAAAGAATATGATTAAAAAGTATTTCTTATCCTATTAAAAAGCTTATCATAGTATACAACATGAATTAAGTATTCCAGATGGTAGGTATTAATTAATAAATTAATAAGAGTTTTAAATCAATATATTAATTTTTTTTTGTTATTTAGATATTGAATCTGAAAATAAATTGGAGCAGTATGATTCGCATATTGGTAAGTATTCTATTCTTTCTCATTTTCTATAAAGTTAAATTGTATAATAGAAAGGTTTGGCTATTATTATAAGTCTAAAAGAATATATTCAAATATTTCAGATAGTAATTTATTCATAATTTTTAATATCTTTTATAATAATTATTATTTATTATAAATAAACTATTATATTGTAGAAAATGAAAATAAGGATTTAATTGTTAAATCTAAAAAATGAAGTTTAATAATAATGAAGGTAATTATTTTTTTAAATCTTATCCTAAAAGAAATCACTTATAAATATGCTTTTAAAATAACATATATAATATATTGATATAGTTGGATACCAATATATACAAAGAAGTTATAACATAAGTAATGGTGAGGAAGTAATTAATATTTATAATATTTTTTACTTTTTAATATTAAGATTTTTTAATAAATGATTTTACAAAAAATATAGATGAAAATGAAGTAAATAATAATCCAAACCTTCATTCAGAAGATCAAGATGAATTAGAAATTCTATAAGGTAAATAAAATAAATAATAAATTGTTTTTGTATTTTAGAATAAAAATTTTAATTGTAAAATTAATTTTTCTTTCAGATGAATTTTAATTGAAGAATCAATTATGACTTTAGTATTATTTATTTTTTCACTTATAATTATTTAAACATTAAGGTTAGAGTAGCAAATATAGTGTTTGCAAATGTCTTAATTTGTAATTTAAATAATTCATTTTATTATTATGATAATAAATATTACATATAAAATTTATTGTTTCTTTATTTTATTTGATTAAAATAGAATAATATATTTTGGTTAATTCACTTAATTTAAGTAATAAGGAAGGCAATTTATAAATTCAAAATTTTTAATTTGATAGAAGTTTATCCATTTTCTATACTAAAATCATTTTTCAAAACATGTAATCAAGACTCTTTGCTGTTATTTGAATATATTTGAACATATAGTTCCTAAATAAACAAATACCAATCACACTGATTAGATCATATTTGCTGGTGAATAATAATAATAATGAATAGTAATAAAATTTGTGGTCTGAAATAATTTAAATAGCTCATAAATTATATCATAAAACTATTTTTTATTCATTAATTTATGACAATGGAATTATCTTTTTGAGAATTCAAATTCATTTCAATAAATTAATTAATAATTACACTTTTTTATTACTATAAAATAATTTTAAAGTATAGCAGAAGTAAAAGCAATTTTTACATAACTCTTTTAAGGTACTGCTTGGATTTATTATCTAATAATTTTTTTTACTAAACCTTTTTTTTACTTAGAAAAAAAATTAAACAATAATGATCTTTAGAGTTTAAAATAATAAGAAAAGACTTCTGATGAGAGAGTTTATTAGAGTTTCTACTATTTGTTACACTAAATTGACTGTTTTAAAACTATCCAAAAATAAATTAACGTATTATTTTGTCTTAATAAATAAAATTTTTTTATTTAAAAAAAGTAACATTTATTTAATAAACTAAATAAAATAATTCACCTATCACTTATCGTTATTATCATCCACAATTTACTCGCCAAAGAGAGAGTCGAACCTAGAAAATAAAAATAAAATTTAATAAATTTTTATTTAGTTAAACAATACTAATTAATAAATTGAATAAAATATTCTCAAAGTTAGTAATCATTTACAATCCACTAATTATCCTCATGCGTTCATCTTTATTAATGATCCGCTTGTATCTGCATCCTGAAGTGAGTGACTGAACCTGTAAAAAAAAAAGAAAAGTTAATAAACTTTTTATTTAATTAAAAATAAATAAATTTAATAAAATAACCTTACTTATAGCTCTTAATCATCCATAATCCGTCACATGTTCGTCTTTATTAATGATCTGCTTATCCATCCTGAAGTGAGGGACTGAACCTGTAAAAGAAAGAAGAAAAAAAAGTTAATAAATTCTTTATTTAATTAATATTAATATTAATTAGACAAATAAAATAATTCCACCTAAAGTCTTAATTATCCACAATTCACTAATCCACTCGCGTGTTCATCTTTATTAACAATTTGCTAGTTTAACTGCATTCTGAAGTGAAAGACCAAACCTGTAAAAAAAAAAGAGATAAAAAAAAGTTAATAAATTTTTTATTTAATTAAAGATCAAGATTAATTAAGTGAATTTAATAGAATAATCTTACCTATAGTTCTTAATCATCCATGATCCATCATGCGTTCATCTTTATTAATGATCTACTTATAAATTTCAATCAAGTTTTATTTTTTATTCAAAATTTATCAAAAGGTCATATACTATAATTATATTTTTTCTCTATCTTGATAAAAATTCAAACTTGATTGGTTGCTTCAATTCAAATTTGATTTAAATAATATAAATTCAATATTAATTAATTTTCTGTTTTATAATTTATATTTTAAACATAAGATCACTGCAATCCTAGTTACTAATACTAAAGAATGATGTAATTTATACTAGTAAGAAAAGTTTGATAGTTGGATTGAAAAAAATAAGAATAATTTAAACAATAATTCAAACAATGCACCCATGCACTTGGTACACCTCTTTATATATTATATTTAAAAAAATAAAGATAAATTTTAAACCTTGTTTGGATCATGATCATAAAATAAAATTGTAGAGCAAGCATATTAAATCCATATATGTGTAAACTATAATGTCACTCATTATTTGTTAATATCGTTAATTTTTTGATGCCAGCTGAGTATCATAATGCTAGCCAAATCACGTGGGTGCAGCGCACCATTTAAAAAATACCTGTAGAGTGTAAACAATACAAATGATCGTCCAGCATAAAAATTGATCAATCGGATAAATTAATTTCCACTTCACCATACTGTATGTCATATACATTATATTTACCACAACTTCATTGCCACCATATGAAATAATTCATACAAATCTTATGATTGGCCACAGCATGTCAACTCAATATTTGAGTGAATTCTCCACTTCGACCTAAGAATGAATCTAAAAAATAAAGAATAATATGTTAATAAATATTAATTTATAATTAATTAATTTTAAAAAATAAAGAAAATATAATTAAAAAAAAATAGTCTTACCGATTTGGTGCAGCATGACGACCCACAGTATGTGACCATTTTGAATTCCCATTTTGAATCTAATCGAAATAATCAAAATAAATTAATCATGCTATAATTGATAGAATCATTTTTGGTGATTAGAATGAGTTATCCATTAAAAATTATTTTATTTATTAAAAAATATATTCTTTAATACATTTAATAAAATAAAATTACTAAAAAAAAAAATAAGAAAATCTAATATTACTACTTCATTTGTGTTATTTTGTTGTATTTATTCTTCTATTATTATTGTTTGTTTTTTTGATTTTATTCTTATATCTTATTTTTTATATCATTATTCCTTTCTATTTCGGCTACATTATTACATCTTTCATTTCCAACTTTTTTCCACCATTAAATAACTGATATCTTTTTCTAAGCTTTCTTTGTTTATATGCATTTTTTCTTCAAATTGTTTTTTCAATCGTCCCTTCTTTGACTTTGACTTCATCTTTGGAAATGTTCTTTGGTTTCTTCTTTTTATTATTGATGAATTGTTTCTTTTAAAGTCCAAAATTTATTATATTTCTTGTTATTCTTTTAATCATTCACAAGATAGCAAATATTTTCTTTTTAATGCTTCTTTTAACTTGTTATCTGTCTTTTTACTTTCATTTTCTTTCATTCTTTTTGCATCTTCTTTGTTATCTTGAGCTCATCTTCTATTATTTGTTTTACCCATATTTATTTATAATTTTTTATTCTAATCTTTAGGTTTAATTTTACATTTCAACATGCTGCTATGGGTTGATTATCTTGAATACTTCTCCTCTCACCTCCATCAGAACATTTCCAAGATCCAGATTATCTCAGCAGTTCTACATATTTTTTCAATACTTGAGACATTCATTCTCTGAAAGTATATTTTCAATCAGCTACCTTTCTTAAAGTTGTTGCATATTCTTTCGCTTATATTATTTTGAAGTAGTATTTCTTCTTTTTTCTTTTATTTGTTGATATCTTTCCATTACTGATCTTCAACATTGCTTCATAAACATAAATATTAGGAAATAAAAAAAAAGGAATTCTAATCTAAACCAAACCGCAGATAGGAGAGATACTCNACTATCTAANNGGTCTTTCCTTGCCTGANACGAGNAAGATCTCTATATACAGTATAAGGAAGAGAAGAGGAAGTTTAAAGGAATTATAAAAAAAACAAACCAGCTAGATAGGAAATACTACCTGCTGGACCTTCCTTGCCTGATACGAGGAAGACCTCTATATACAGTATAAGGAAAGTAAGAGAAAGTGAGATTAAAGGGATTGTTTTTAAAAGGAAAAAAGAAGATAAAATTATAGAGAGAAAAGATGGAATTTAAAGGAAGAAACCAGTGAATCTAGTTTTTTAAATTTAGAGAAAAAAAAAATTTTAAAAAAATAGTAGGTATTTATAAATTTTTTTTTATCACCTTTTGTAAAATTTACAAGGGATGTGTCAATATAACTTATTATGTATTTTTATTATTGATTATCTTATTATAGATTTATTTGTTTATTTTTTATTACCAAATTTATTTATTTTTAATAATGGGCTAATTGGCTAAGCCAAGTACATACTGACATACATGAGTCACAATCCATATTTTTTACGCATTGCATATTAGGTCATAATTTCTTATTTTGGGTAAGGATTTATGTTATCATAATATTGTACCTCATTATATTAACTAATAAATAATTTGATATAGTAATTTAATTGTAACTGGATAATTATTTTTTTTATTATAATAAAGATGACATGATCAAAATTTTATATTTTATATTTTATTTATTTTTTTTCTATAAATATAATTGAAAATATCATAAATTCCTAAGGAACATTATTTAAATCCAGAAATAAATAATATATAATTTACAAATAAATTGGTTTAATGCAAAAAAAATTTTATTTTTACTAAAAGGTGTAAATTAACAAAAATTGACTTTTCCCCTGATTATTAAATAATGATGTAAATTTAAATCCTTTTTTGGTGAAATTTCAGTTTATTTAATCTTATTTTAAAATTAGTTTTTTCTATTTTGATTAATTAATTGCTTGATCATTAGATTATTTATAAATTAATTATTTATTAATAATAGATATACAGTACATACTGGATCCAATTATACTGCAATACGTAAATATCTATGTCAACCCAACAATCCGCACTCTTGAAATTTAGCTTGAAGTTAACCTTTTTAATGGTATTACAATCAAAAGTAGTCATAGTTTCTAATATATCTATTATATTATGTGGCAAAATTAAATTCCATATTTGGTTAATACTATGAGGAAATCATAAGTCATTAACATATTATAGACATTTTTCATGTGAACAAATAAAAAAAATCATTTTGCGTGATACATAAAAGTATGTGACTTAACAAGCTTAATTTATTATTATATTGACTGTAGTTTTGACTCATTTTATATTCTTAATATTTTAATTATATAA
>QKYT01000411.1:36460-49282 GCA_003550305.1 Glomus cerebriforme | reverse complement strand
TAACCTAAAAGAACTTAATGATAATGGAAGAATTACAATAACAGAAGAATTATTCAAAACAAATATGAGAAAACACAAACAATCTGACATGTTTCCTTAAAGACAAAAAATAAAGAATGGAGTTGCATGGAAGAAAAACAAATTAGTAATAAAATCATTCAAAACAGAAAAGAAGACAAAAAATGGTAATGAAAAGAGGGAATAGAGTAAAAAAAGAATCAGAAGAATTATTCACAATGTCCAATTTGTTTGCTGTTATAATCTCAAGTCAATTGCTCTAATTTTCCATCAGATGCGTCGATATTATAAATTTGCAGATTATATTATATAATACAGTCAGCTTTTGGAGATCATGTAATGTACGACTTCAACTAAATAAAAGACAATTCTAATTGGAAAATTTATTTATTAATGTCATAGTTTGTTCTCTCACAAATATACATTAATATCTTCCTTTCTAGATAAAATTTGACTGGATCGTATGAATTATTAATTTCTAGAAAAGTGGAGGGTGTGACGTGGGGTGACAAATATTTTACTATGATCACGTGGGGGTGGAAAAGTGTCAAAATATAGAATAATAAAGAACGTTAAATAATGTTGGATGGGATTGATAATATTATCGGATAAAGTAATAAGCAATATTAGGATAAAAATAGTAAAATTAATGATTTATTTAGGACAGATTAGAAATATAGAAAAAAATATAATTAGAAATAAAATTAATACTGATATTACTAATAAGGCCAGACAAAGAAAATTTTTAGATTCTCGTGACATAAAATTTTGAAAATGACCCGGCCGGTCGGCTTATTTTTTTATATATGTAAAAATTTTTTCATATGTAAAATTTTTTTATGCACGTTGGCTTTTGTAACACCTTTTTTATCTCATACTTAAAATCACGTGAAAAAAATTTTTTACTATAAAAAATTTTTTTCCATTTTTTCAAAAAACTGACACGGCCGGGTCACGAGAATCTAAAAAATTTTTTTGCCTGGCCTAATACTGTAACATTTTATTTATAATTAAATAAACAATTAATTTACAAAAAAAAATCAATTTAATGTATTTTATAAATGATCTATAAATAAAAATGTTATTATTATTGATTTAGTTGGGTTGCAGAATATTATCTTAAAAACCATTTTTTACTTAAAAATATTCGTTTAAAAAGTCAAAGCCCTGGATTAATTAAAGGGGGATTATTATGGTTAAATGTGTTGAAGGAGCTGTTGAATGGCAAACAAAAATAGTGGAATTCTATCGTAATACTTTGTGACAAATTTAGTAATTTCTTATGGCAAGCCGAGTTGGACAAAACTATCAAGCATTGTTTTACCTGGTGTTTTACCTGTCCGTACTTGATGTGTTATATATAGATAGATCAAATTCTACCCGGGATGCCACTGATCGACATAATCTAAGTTGGCAAATTTCGAGCAAATTTCCAACATTTAATTTTTTAACCAAAAATTTTTTTATATATCTTCATCTGAGTGAAGTTATAACTCACTTTATAAGTTTTACTTATTAGATTATTTCTAGTAGATAAATTATGAATTTATATCATCAATTAATAATTTATTCTTAACTTTTTTTTGTATATTTTTAGGTTACGGTTTCGAGAATAGAAATAGTAAGTTTTGCAAGAAATTTTAGTATTTTTTTTTTAATTAGAAACGTCTATTAACGTTTCTTTTAATTTTTTCTTTTACAGGTTTCAGTCTAGGACAACAAAATGGTAAGTTTCGCAACATTTTGTTGCAAAATTTCTTCGTTTTTTTTTAATTAGAAACTTTTATTAACATTTCTTTTAATTTTTTTAATTAGAAACGTTTATTATTAACAGTTAATGTTACTTTTTTTTTATAGGTTCGGGCTCGATATAATGAAGTGAGTTTTGTGACATTTGTCGTGAAATAACTTTTTTTTTTTGCATTGTTTTTTTATAGATTTCGAGTTCAGGTAACGAATGGAAACAATTGTAACGGAACTACATTTTTTTTATTTTCTTTTTTTATCAGATAATGGATGATTAAGTTTCGCAACTTTAGTTGTGAAACTTTGTTTTTCTTTTATTTTTATTGGAAAGAAACATTTATTAACATTTCTCTCTTTTTTTTTCTTTTGTAGGTTTCAGATTCAGGCAATTGAATGGTAAGTTTCACGAAACAGTTTTTTTTTGTTGACTTTTTTATTAGAAAGATTAACTGACGTTTCTTTTTTACCTTCTGTAGGTTTCAGATTTGGGACACTGGAAACGCTGAGATAGTAAGTTTCACAACTTTAATTGCAAAGCTGATTTTTTTATTAGAAAGAAACGTTTTCTAACGCTTTTTTGATTTTTTTTTGTAGGCTAGATTCAGCTTCTACTATTTTTGAATAAGTTATATGCATTATTTAACGTGTCTTTTATCGCTGTTTCAACCATGTGATATTATAAAAAAAATCTTCGAATTTTTTGAATTTTTGCGAACTTTCCTTAAAACTTATAATAAATACTGCAAATTCCTTTTATAATTACAAAATATAAACCTTCTATTTATTAAAGTTTAAGTTTTGTAAGTGTAAGGTAGTTTTTTTCTTCAAATTTACAAAAAGAAGTGCTCTTGTTAAGCGAATTTTCACAAATCTTCATAATATCTAGTAAACTTCTTTGTAAAGTTTATAGTTAACATTGCAAATTTCTTTTATAATAAAAGAAATATAAGTATTCTAGTTTTCTGATTTAAAGTTTTATGAGCAAAAGTTAAAACAAACTTTCCTTTAACTTAAAAATAAAATTATAAAGCATACTTTTAAACTAATTATTTTTTTTTTATAATATTTTTAATGCTTTTTTTTTTATTAAAATTTAATCAATAAATTAATTTATACATTTTATACATAAAATTTTTATCTGGTTTTGAGTTATTAAGTAAAAGGAATGGGTTAATTTTGGATAAGAATTTTCGTTCTTGATCACGTGACTATATTTAAAATTTATTTGATTGGCTAAGATGTTAATGTTACACGAAATTCGAATTCGAATTTATTTATTGGTTTATTTGGAGATCGCACCATTTTGAAAACGGCGATAATTAAAATTAACATCTTTATTTTAATAAAATAATTTGGATATTTTTCGACTTTATAACAACATTAATTTTAATTGAAAAATAAATATTGAGTTACAAGATTAAATTGAAAATTTGCCCAAAATTATTTTGAAAATTCAGCCGGCTTGAAGAGATGTCAATCATTGATAATATCCATTTCGGGGGGTTTTGATCAGAACGGTGCTTCATACATGTTACAGATAAAATATCAATATAGAAATTATCTTGTTTACTATTACGATTTACTCACGAGTCCAATCCAAAAACAGCAATTGTCCAAAGGTTTCTAATTATTTCTGAGTTGAAGAGTGATTTACTGATTTTAATAATCACATGAAAAGAAAATTTAGATGTTGCTGATTATTTTATCTGTTATATTATATGTAAGCTATAAACGTTAAATATACTCAAGACCGCTTTATTCCTAATATCATATTTAATCTGTTAGCTGTTCATTGTGGCACAAAGTCTACGACGGATGCAACGTAAAAGTATGATTAAGGATATAAAACTATCTTTAATAATGCAATAAACATATTTCTATTCAATCGGATTATATCCTCCAAGAATTTCATTACTATCTTAGTTAAGAGGGAATTTAAAGGAGTAGCTTTAAATGGTACAGGAACTAAACCAGACAATTAGGAGATGCTCGTCTATCTGACTTGTTTTTCCTTGCCTGATATGCTTTAAAATAGACTATTAAAGTTACTTTAACGTTAATAGTTTAATATCATATAAAAAAGATATTATGAACGATTGAACTGTGTACTGCATATCGTGAGAAGAATTTTATTTCTTTCGCATGACTATGAATATATAATCTGTACAATGTCTCACTTTCTTTAAACGCGTCTACTCTTTATTTTAATTTTTTTTAAAATTTTTTTTAAAATTTTTGCTCGTATTTTTTTCGCAAATATGAAATAAAAATAATTAACTAGTAACAAGTTAAAATATTATAAGACATGGCGTAATATTGAAAGTTTCGTTATCTGAAAATTAAAAAAATGGCGGCAATTCTTATACTGTTCAACGATTACACAAAAACAAAACAATTCGTCGTAACTTTTTTAAAATGTACAGTTGTTACTTATCACATGATCCACGTCCTATATCCGCTGTAACGAATTATTGACGTTAATTTTATTATTATTATCGTTATCGTAGTAATGAAAAGAAACTGTGTATCCCTTTTAAAATTCTTTATATATATATATATCGTTTATTCATAAATACGTAGTAGTTCCAAATATCTGGAATCATACTAAGTTTCAAATCGGAAAATAATTTTACAAATAGTTAAACATGCATTAATTCAAAATTCTTTATTATTACATAATTAATAAGAATATGATATTGAGAAAAAAGAGGCTGAGCAAAATTAATTAATACAATAAAAAATGGAGTAGCGGAGAAAAACTCCTAGACCTATCCACAAAGAGAGAACAAGAACAAATTGAGAAAAAGAATATAGTAATACATTGAAATATAGAAACATAAAAAAAATATATATAATAAAAAATTTTTCAATGCTAATATTTTTTTTTGTAAAAAGTGAACGTGTATATTAATTAATTATTTCGGTATATATGCTTAGGCAGCCTTTCCTGGCGATTTGCATTCGTCGCAAGCTACTTCATAGTTCGGGCTCGCGATTGGTTCCGCAATTGTTAAAGCAGTAAACAAAGCGACGACCAAGATAAAACTGATTCTTGTAAATGATTTCATGATTGATTGTTTGGTTTGAATTACTTATTAATTATTATTTCAATATAACGTAGTAATAAATTGAAATTCTTGAAAATGAAGAAATGAAGTGGAATTTATAATAAATGCA
Organism: Glomus cerebriforme; assembly: GCA_003550305.1. Taxonomy (NCBI): domain Eukaryota; kingdom Fungi; phylum Glomeromycota; class Glomeromycetes; order Glomerales; family Glomeraceae; genus Glomus; species Glomus cerebriforme. The sequence continues at coordinate 44,341 of QKYT01000411.1, read as the reverse complement.
TCCACCCCAGATTCTCCAGAATTTAAAAAGGAATTTTCTTTTTTTCCAAGTTGAAATTTGAAAATCGTTCTACTAACATTGATTGACTTTTATATCATAATATAATCAGCAATTACAGTAAATTATTCCTAAAGTAGGATCATTTAGTTTAATCCAATATGAACACATTTTGAAATTGTCCAACTTTTTTCACGTTCTTATAAATTTTATAGATAGCAAGTACAGTAAATTATTACTAAAGTAGAATCATTTTGTTTAATCCAATATGAACACATTTTGAAATTGTCCAACTTTTTTCACGTTTTTATAAATTTTATAGATCTCCGATCATCCTCGGATAAGCAAGTACAGTAAATTATTTCTAAAGTAGAATCATTTAGTTGAACACATTTTGAAATTGTTCAACTTTTTTCACGTTTTTATAAATTTATTACAGTAAATTATTTCTAAAACTTGTTTAATTAAATACTGTACCAGATCCAATCAAAAATGCTCTCCGTTCTTGATAAAAATTTAGTTTATTTTTACCGCAACACAAAGTATTCGATATATTTATATGATAATAAAATGCACCATACGTTACACAATTCAAAATTATTTTATATATGGTGTAATCTAAACATGACAATTTTTTTTAGTTATATGGATTAAACATTTTTTCTTTGTAATTTCTACCACAAACTTTTGAATACATTTCATCGCATTAACATCTCGATTCACATCAATGAGAACATATATATACTATTTATTTAATAAGTTTAAATTAGATTGAATTTTATTAACGAATTCTAAATTATGAACAGAACCCAGGTACCATGTAAATTTTTCCTTTTTAGATATTTTTTGCCAGAATTTTATTACCCATTATAGCAACTGACTGACGTTACCATAATTCCGACTCTGATAAATTGCGTACAACTAATTGTAAAAAATTCTTTTTCCTGGTTTTATTAACACTATCTAGGTAGAGAATGTTTCCAGGAATCGTTGTTGAATTAATATTTGATCAACATTTGCTGCCACACATGAGAAGCAAATACCCTAACTCTCTAAATCCTAATCCTAACCCTAATCCTTCACCATCCTAACATGATTTTAAGATATAACTCTAATCTAATCAGAATAAATTTAAACAATTAATGATCATCATGTGTAGGGCCTGCGGCCTGCCAAAGGCAGGCCCTACACATGATACTTTAAGTATTAGTGAAGTGAATAACGAGATAATTATTAATTTTATTATGTATAATTTTATAATAAAACAAATAGTCAAAATTTATTATTAGTTCTAAAATCTTTTCCTGTACATGAACACGAGTTTACGTGTAACAAATACAACCAATCACGCCGCATCACGTGAGTGCGGACAAACGGACATTTTCGTGTCACCGATCTTGGTCTTTAATAATAAAAAGTTTAATATTAATAATATAATACACTTCAAAGAGGATCGAGTTCTTTGGTAATATAGTCTATGAAAACAACTAATTAGTTTATTATGAATTTAATTAAAAAATATTAAATGAAAGTATTATATTATCATTATTGTTAGATTTGCTAGAATTAATATTATAAGTTTGACAGATTATCTACAGCAGATAAATTTGATTTAATAATTACGAATTCTTAAAATAAAATATGATTTTAGAAATTATTCGATTAGAAAAATACTTTATTATTCCCTTAGTTAATTTTTTTTTATTTGAGTATTGTTAAATGTTAAAATGTGCCATAAAAGCGGAGAAATAATTTCTCCCTGATCGATGCCTGCTCTCGCTGTAAAGGGATCGGTCAGTCCATATTCGGTGATCACTGAGATTTGACGGTCCTTAAAGAGGTGAATGATATGTAAAGGGATCGGAGATGATTGTCACCGCACATAAAAATTTCAACTTTTAAGTAATTTAAATAATAAATACTGTATATGAAAAAAATATGATTGGATGTTAATCACACCAAAATTTTAAAATTTGGTTAAAAAATTTTTTTTGTATAGTAAAAAAAAAAAATGAAATTTTCTTATAAAATCAAATTTCATGATATCGTATAAAAATTTTTTGATACACAAAGTTATACAAATGTCAATAGCTTTTTCAACCATATAAAAACTTTTTCCATTCATAAATTTACACATATTATTAATAAATTAGTCGAAAATTCAAAAAATTTTATGTGCGGTGATGATCACCTATAGCAAAATTATTTTATTTAATTTTTTTAATAATATTTTATTTTATAAAAATAATTCACAGAACATTAAAAATCAATCAATAATTCGTTTATGAAATAAGAGTTTCATTACCATTATTATTTACATCAACAAACTTTTTTTTAATTTTAAACTTGTAGATTTTGAATAATAATCTACTTTTATATATAACACCTGAATTATAATTATTCATCGTTATACTGTAAGTGGTGACTTTATAATTTTAGTAAAATTTAAAAGCTCTTTATTCCAAATATTCTTAATTTTATTTTTAACTCAGTAATTTTTGGTCTTCTATTTGCCAACAATTTTGCATTATTTCAATATAACCAACCTTCAAGTGCATTCGTAACAATTGGAGGACGAAGATCATCACATATTTCAATAATAAGGTCTGTATCATGAATTTTGTCCCGGAAGGTCTTCTACAAGTCATTAATTCCCATATAATCATATCAAAACTATATGTCTGAAAAAACTTCTGGGACAACATACGGAAAAAATCTCATTATCATCAGAAGATTTACTTATTCCTAAATCCTGTTACTGAATAGAATTGGCAATAAAAATATTTTCACTATAATAATCTTTGTGAATAATATTCGCATTATGTATATAATAAAGACAAAGTAGAATAGAAATTAATATAGAGAGCTTATTATCCAAACTCAATTTAAAGAAATATCTAGTTATAAAATTTGTTCAAAATTTATTTCAGAATTTATAATCAAAAAAACTTACAAGATTTTACGCTTATACTAAATATTCCATTTAATTGATATTATATGAAACAAATTCTATACAACTGTTACTATTAATACTTAGTGTAGCCATTTCAAAAATCACTAAATTAAATAACTATTTGTTCTAGAATGCATTAATTTGTCATAAATCTATTTCTAATTGTCCCGATTTTTGTTGTTATACCCATTTCTTTATTGATTTATCGCTTACACCCCAGTTTTTCCTATTGATATTTTATTCAAAAATCTTCTATATTTTGGCTATTTGTTTATCCATTAATTTTCCATCCCATAATTTTCACAACATGTTCCTTCTATATTTTTTGATTATTTTTATTTCTCCTTTTTAATTCAAATTTTTCTGAGTTCTTTTTTATTTCAGCCCATTTAAAGACTTTGATATATACTCTAAAGTTGATTTCCATGTATCAACCATCAAAACAATATTGTTTATTGTTATCTCCATATTTGGCTATTTCCATTTTATAACCCAACTTTCAATTCACATAGTTATTCCACCAAAAGAAAATCACCAGCGCAGTATTTGTTGGTAAAGGAGTAATTGCTGATAGTGAAGGAGTAGTTGTAAATGAAGTAGCTGATGATGAAGAAACCCTTCTTGGTCCAATTGTCCAACTCATCTTCTACTGCAATGTTATTTGTTCTGTTAATATAAATATCTGATACTATCTTCTTTGGTATTTTATTTTTTATTAACACTTTTTTTCATCATCCAAGCTCATGTCCACGAAAAAAAATCTAATTTCCTTTTTGAATTCATCAAATTTCCATTTTCTCCAAATTTTGACTTCTATTCTTATCTATTTGTACGGGTATTAATACTATAATATGAGAAGTAATCTATTACAGTATCTGGTATATAAAAAAATGAGGGAATTCTAATCTAAACCAATCAGCCAGTTCAACTATCTGACCAGCTTTCCTTGCCTGATATGAGAAAGATATCATATACAGTATAAGGAAGATAAGAGGAAGTTTAAAGGAATTTAAAAAAAAAACCAACCAGCCAGTTAGCAACTATCTGACCGGCTTTCCTTGCCTGGTACGAGAAAGTTCTCATACACAGTATAAGGAAGATAAGGGGGATTTAAAGGAAATTCTAGGAAAAATAAATTATAGAGAGAAAAAATTTTTTTTAGTATTTATATAGAATACCTTTTAAAATTTACTAAAGAAGAATTATCATATAGTCATAATTTATCAACATTAAATTTTTACTTATATTTCTTACATAGTCCAATACGTTATAATATTGATTATGCATCAATCAAAATAATACGTATTTGTTATGTCGCACAAAATATTAAGTTTTTTATTAAAAATGAGTCATAATTGCACTTGGCCTTGACGTTCTAAAGTTTCTTTTTTTTCCTGATATTAAAAATAATTATTAACGGATCATTAGATAATGTCTACAACTTTTCGTATCACTCCTTGATTTATCATAGTAAAATGTAAATATTAATATTTTGTGCGACATGCAAAAAACAACTCATTGTGTTTAATTATTGTAAATGTAAAGCACATCAGACTCATTTTTAATAAATCAGTACTTCTATTAGTAATTAAATCTCATATTCTTAATTATATAAATACTCTCCTTTTTTTCAATATTCCTTATCCTAGCTCGATGCTTTGGAACAAATTATTTTTATGTTTTCTAATATGTCTTAATGTTTTAAACCATTTTTTTTCTTTTTAAAACTTTAGATAAACTTTTAGCAAAATATTATCAAGGAAGAAGACTGTTTTTACAAAAGATGGTTATATTGAGCAAAAACTTAGGAAAAAATTGAAACCAGCCAGCCTCAGCTAAAATTTCTTTGATGGTCAGTCTCAAATGTATAAATTTGATCTTACTTTTCCTTTATGTCTATTCTTGATCTATTAATTATTTCATGACTCTTGATACATTTCCTTTTTCCATCACTCCTTTTCAGTTTCATAATAATTTTTACATCTGTTTGAATTAGGTTAAGTTATTTAGAGGGTTTAAAATTGTACTTCAATAATTAATTTTATCCTCATACTTTATTGCACTCTTTTTATTCTTAACTGTAATATAACAATACCCGACCATTCCTTGGTGGTATTTCGTAATTATTGCACAGTATCAATATGCTCCATTCTGACTATGGCAGGCATGTGGTTATGTGGCTAGTTGCCATCCATTCGATACACGGTTAATCCTATGTAATGATTACTTAATAATTGGTTCAATCCCAATAATGGTCAATTAATATTTATAAAACTTTCAACAAATGATCATTCTTACTATATTAGCTGCAATTATCACTTAGTATCTTATAAAAAAACTTTAATATACCTTGGTTTGAAACCATCATTTATCATGGTACCTGGAATTATAGTAAGTTTATTACTTGCTTACTGATTAAATACTACATATAATACATATTGAAAAGGTCTTGAAACTTGGTCTAATATGGTTTTCATTCAAAATATGACATGTTTGTATTTGGGTAAATGTTAATGAAAGATTATGAGAAAAATTCTAATAAAGTTATATATAATAGAAAAAAAACTGTTATCAATCTTCACTATTCATTTATAAAATTCTTTGAATTATCTGTTACATTTTGTTCTATTTAAATAGCCAATTATGACATCTAATAATGTTCATTAATTAAAAAAAGCAGCAGAATTTAATACGAAATCTAATTAGAAATATCTAATTTTTTAAATTAAACTAGAGGATTCTAATTCGCAGTGACTTCGTCGCCGCTATGCATAATTTTTGTGGGTTTATTCATATATATTTAATTTTATTTATTATAAATTTATAAACTTTTTTTTAGAATAAATTTAATTATATGCCATCCGATCTGAGTTAGACCTAAAAAAGAAGAAAAAGAAAAAAATATTCAATTATTATTAACCAATAATATTTAATAAACAAATAAAAAAGACCAACTTTAGACCGCAGCAAATTAACCCGCAGTCCCCAGTATCCAAAAGGAATTCTATTTTCATATTTATTATAATCGAACCTAGAAGGATAATAAAAAATAAAAATAATTAATAAAATTATTATTTTAAAAAAAATTAAATCATTTAATAACAGATAAATTAAATAATTAATGATTAAAAATAGAAATCCAATCGATCCCTGCAGCACGGTTTGCTTCAAATTCGTATTCAAAACCAAGCTGCAAAAAAAGAAAGAAAAATAAAAGTAATTAATAAATAAAATAATTTTAATTTAGTTAGTTAAATAGACTTTAATAATTGTTGGAAAAAATACCCCTGAATTTACCTTTTGGCGCAGCACGAATAAATGATTCGCGCAATAGGGTTTGCTTCGAATTCATATTTTGTATTCTGAGACCAAACTGCAAAATAAAAAAAAATAATTAATCAATTAATAAAAATAATAAAATTATTTAGTTAATAAAATTTAATAATCATTAGAAAAATAGAAAGAAACCCCCGATTTACCTTTCGGCACAGTACAAACTATCGATTCCCACAGTATGGTCCGCTTCGAATTCGTATTTTGAGGCCAAACTGCAAATTAAAAAAATAAATAAATAAATAATTTAATTAATAAAATAATTAAGTATTTAATTAAATAAAGTTTAATAATCATTAAAAAAAAAATAGAAAAAACCCTGATTTACCTTTCAGCACAGCACAACTTATCGACTCCTGCAGCATAATTCGCTTCGAATTCACCAAACTGAAAAAAAAATAATTAAAATAATTAATTAATCAAATAATTAATAAAATAATAAAATTTAAAAATAATCATTAGAAAAATAAAAAAGACCCCCCCGATTTACCTTTCAGCATAGCACAAATAATCGACTCCTGCAGTACGGTTCGCTTCGAATTCATATTTTGTATTTCGAGACCAAACTGCAAAATAAAAAAAAACAATAAATTAATTAATAAAACAATTAAATATTTAAATAAAATTTAATAATTGTAAAAAATAGAAAAAAACCCCAATTTACCTTTTGATGCAGCACGAATAAATGATTTGCGCAGGACGGTTTGCTTCGAATTCATATTTTGAGACCAAATTGCAAAATAAAAAAAAAATAATAAATTAATTAATAAAATAATTAAATATTTAAATAAAATAGAAAAAACCCCAATTTACCTTTTGACGCAGCACGAATAAATGATTCCTCAGCACGGTCTGCTTCAAATTCCCATTTCGAGACCAAGCTGCAAAAAAAATAAAAATAAATAATTAATTAATAAATAAAAAATAATTAATTAGTTAATAAAATTTAAGAAAAACCCTCCAATTTACCTTTTGGCATAGCACGAATTATTAATTCCCATAGCACGGTTTGCTTCGAATTCCCATTTCGAGACCAAGCTGCAAAAAAAAAATTAATTTAATTAATTAAAATAAATAATTAACTAAATAAATAATTAATTAAATAATTAATAAGTTAATAATTAATAAAATTTAAAAATAATCAGAAAAATAGAAAAAAAATACCTTTCAGCATAATCGATTCTTGCAGCACAGTTCGCAGAAAATAAAAAAATTAATTTTTTAATTATTTAAAATGAAATTACCAATTTGGCGCAGCATGGCGCAAAAATTTTGCCAGCACTAGTCTAATTTTCTTTAATTTTAATAAAATTGATCATATGATTAATACATTGTTTTAATCAATTGTATTGATCGGCAATTACCGATTTTAAGACAATACCATATTGTTTATTTATTTTTTTTTAAAAAAAAATAGTAATAATTTTTTTTTTTTGCACTAATGTTGCAGGCGAAACTGAAACCTATTCATAGGCAAAACTTCCAAAACTGGGTGAAACTAGTTTCACCACAATCGTGAAATCCAAAACTTCCGTAACCCTCTGAACCTATAACTTATATAAAATGTATTACTGTAATAGTATTCATCTTCTATTCAA
>QKYT01000411.1:19760-35842 GCA_003550305.1 Glomus cerebriforme | reverse complement strand
ATTTTTTTTAGAAAAAGGAAATTGTTTTGGAAGATCATATTACACACGCATAGTTAAATTTTTTTTTTATCATAATACTGGATCTTCCTTTATTATAGTATGTTAAATATGTTAATAAATTTATATGTTATAAGATGTGATTTATGGTTAACTAAAAATACTATATAATAATAAATCTATTTAAAGATGTTTGATAACTATTCTAAATTTTAAAACAGAAAAATTTGTAAAAAAAAAAAAAATTATAAATGATATAATTAAACATTATTCTTTAGATACCTAATTTTATAATTAAACTTTTTTGTTATAATATATATGTTTACTCTTCTATGTATTTATGATATTCCTTATTCATTTAACTTTTAATTAAATAATTAATCAAAGAATAAAGATAATTTAATTTTTGATCTAGATGTTATCTTTCATATTTTTCATTTTCATTCTCATTAGAAGTATTTCTTTTATTATTTTACAGTATATTAATATTGATTATTGGCCCAATCATTTATTCTAATCTTCTATTCAAGAGATCCTTTTTAAAATAGAACTTTGCCTTCCATCTACTATATCATACTAAAGATGATCAACAGTCCTAAAGGATTACAGTCTTACTGGTCTTATACCATAAAAAGATGGACTGGTCTGTCTCAGTGTAAGACCTTAATCTTTAAGTCTTAAATCACAAAATCAAAGATAAACTGATAAGACAATCAGTTCTGCAGTTTTTTTAAGACTGATCAGTTTTTATAATTTTTATAAATATGATCACTACCAAATTAATTTTATTTAGTAAAAAAAACTGTTTACAATATAAAGACCAGTACAAAGACCTACATCAGTCTAGAGATCAGTCCGTACTGCATTACAGAAAAAAAGATCACAGTCTGTTCTACAAAGTTCTGAGACTGGCAGTTTCAGAACTGAGACAGACCTGTAAAACTATTGACCATCTTTAATTATACAGCTGGTTACATCTTTGATCCCAACAAATAAAGTATATTTGGATAACCTTAGACATATATATGTATAAGCATTCAATTATAAAAAAAGCCTTTATTGCAATTAAACAATAACTCACCTTTTGTCAAAATAAAATACCAGTTCATCTAAATAGAGGATTTGTTAACTGTAACTTAACCACTTACTAAGCATTAAAATCTAATTAATAATAATCTAGAAAAAAAAAGAAAAAAAAGGTTATCCTATGATTACTCAGATAAATGAATTACTAAATTACTAGACTGATTTCAGAGTGCTCATTTATGTTTACTCAGACACATATACCAGATTTCATCTAGGCCCACAAAGAATCCCAACAAATAAAAGTATATTTGGAAAACCTTAGACATATATATGTGTGAACAGACCCATAAACTTAAATCATGAAAAAAGCCTTCATTGCAATTAAACAATAACTCACCTTTTGTTAAAATAAAATATCAATTCAACTAAATAGAGAGTTTGTTTGACTGTAACTTAACCACTTAATAAGCATTAAAATCTAATAAAAAAAAAAAGAAAGAAGGGTTATCCTATAATCACTCACATAAATGAATTACTGAAATTGTTAAATAATAATTCACCTTTTGCTAAGCATTAAAATCTAATTAATAATAATCTAGAAAAAAAAGAAAGAAAAGGTTATCCTATGATCACTCAGATAAATAAATTACTGAATTACTAGGCTGATTTCACACTCATTTATGCTTACTCAGGCACATATACCAGATTTCATCTAGACTCACAAAGAATCCAACAAATACAAGTATATTTGGAAAACCTTAGACATATATGTACTTAAGCACATATACCAGATTTCATCTAGATTCACAAAGAATCCCAACAAATAGAAGTATATTTGGAAAACCTTAGACATATATGTGTGTGAGCAGACCCATAAACTTAATCATGAAAAAGCCTTCATTGCAATTAAACAATAACTCACCTTTTATCAAAATAAAATATCAGTTCATCTAAATAGGGAGTTTGTTTGACCATAACTTAACCACTTGCTAAGCATTAAAATCTAATTAATAATAATCTAGAAAAAAAAGAAAGAAAAGGTTATCCTATGATTACTCAGATAAATGAATTATTAAATTACTAGGCTAATTTTAGAACACTCATTTACACTTACTCAGGCACATATATCAGATTTCATCTAGATTTACAAAGAATCCTGACAAATATATCCTACTTGTTCCTATCTGTTCAGTTATTATTCTACTTATCTGGTTACTATCCTACTATCCTATCCATCCAGTTACTATTCAACCTGTCCAGTTACCATCCTATTCAAAGTTGATTTTGTACAATCTGTACATTTGTATTTTAAGAATGGTGCATCCATATATATTTGATTCCATGTATAATATTATGCTGATCCAATTGACTACTGTGTTTATCACTTTATCTATAACTAAAATGCCGAGTACTGCCTTCAGGGAGTGAATATATATACTATTGTGTAGCGGAGGATATACCCCAAGGTTCGCATGCATCATCACCTACTACATGAGTAACAATTCCCCTTCTGGTTTAAATAGCGGAGGAACTCAAATCACCTACCTTATAATGTATTATAGATTATTCCATGAAAGAAACAAATAGAAGTATATTTGGAAAACCTTTGACATATATGTGTATAAGCAGACCCATAAACTCAATTGTATCAACAATAACTCACCTTTTATCAGAATTAATACCCATCTTCTTGTTTGTTTAATTAAAGAAAAAAAATTATGCCCATCACCTTATTTAATAAAGTAAAAAAAAAATTATGATTAAATAATTCATGAGAATAAAAAAAATTATTTTTAAAAGGAATTGTTCAGAAGTATGGCATGCTGCCAACAGGAAATACACTTTATATATACCTCTCATATGACACTGAATCATATAATGCTCAATTGGTCTTCCTTTATCCCTCTCTTTCCTTTTCCATATTGCCGCATCATTTTCTCTTATCCATCTCCATTTCCATCTCCATTTTTTTCATAATTGTCGTTTCTCTTTCCTTCTTTCCTGATGGATTTCATATTTTTTTTTAATATAAGTTGTCTTGACAATAAAATTTGTGCTTTAAAGTCAAAATTAAATTATTTTACGCGTCAGCTAAAGCTTGTGAAAGTTTTTAACATTTGCTTTCAGTTATCTGAGGTTTAAGGAGATTGTTAAGTGAAAAAAGGTCTCTTTTTATATCTTTTGAGCATAGTATAAAATATGACTCATTATTTCTTGATCTTTATCATAAAATTTGATATTTTGACGAATGATACTTCAACACAAATAATAATGCATCTGAGTCATTATAAAAAAAATTTTCAGCCTGATCCTATTTGATTATGTGTGGGACATGACGTAATTCTTGGTAAATTTTGGCATTTTGACGAATTAATATAATAAATATTTTATTAAGATCAAAAAGATAAAAAAAGAAATAATTTATTAATTAATCATATACTAAAACATGTGATTTGATCACTAAAAAAACGCCAGATTTGTATTACAAGATGAAATAATATTCAAGCCATCAATACGTCACTTTTTTGCATCTTTTGCATAGACAATTATTAACACTAAGCCACGTTCATAATTTTCTCACACTCTCAATCTCAAGACAATAATATTTCTATTTTCTCCTCATGTAAATAAATAAATTATCATTAATTTATATCAGACGTTAATAAAACCGATTAATAATTAATTTTGATATATATATAATATATATATTCGCTTCTCATCATGTCTGCAAAATTTTATGAAGAAATTATTAATATTTATAAAAATCTTTATAAAACTAAAGAAGGTTGCGATGTAAAAATTATGCTAGTGAAAAACCAAACATAAAAGAATATATGTTCTTCATTTATATTAAAAACGTAATCTGAATTTTTTAAAAAAGGCTTTTATTGCAAAATATTATATTGAAAAAAGATGGTTATTTTATTTTAAATTCTATTTATTTTTCTTATTGAATTATTTATTTAAAGATTCAAATTTTTATTCTAAATATTATTTTCCTTTTATATAAAATTTACAGTTATAAATATTATGGAAGTACTGATTTGACAAAAATATAATCTCGGAGATATTAAATCTCTTATTACCATCAGACAAATTTGGACTTCAACTTTTAGTTACCTACATCCAAGATACCTTGATTAACAATCATAATGATTTTATTATCAAAAATATTTTTGAAATCGTTAAACTAACTTATCAAAAAAAAAGGTTCTTATTAAGTTATGGAATTTTTGTATTCAAGAAATCTGTTGCAGTCCTGATAATTCATTCAAATCTGCTAAATTTCTTACCTTCACATGTCAAAAATTTGAGTGTTCAAAATGGTTTAAATTCTTTAAAGAATAATTTAAGTCAGGTTAGTATTAAATATTTTCTAAATTTGGTTTGTAAACAATTAATAAATATATTTGTTTTTTATGATATAGATTAGACAACTACCTAATTACAAAAATTCGTGTATCGCCAAAGATGTGTGAAAAATGCAAATTTTATAATATTAATAATCTAAAACCTATTTTAGGTGTTTCAACTAGATGGAATTCTACATATGACATGATTGAAAGAGCTCTTATATTAAAAGAAGTAAATATATTATTTTAAAATTTATTCTTATAAACTGTAATTCATATATTTTTTAATTTTTAATTTTTAATTATTTTTAGGCACTTATTTTTATGCAGCTTCCGATAAAGATCTCAAAAATTATATAATTACAGATGAAGATTGGGCTAATCTTAATTTAATCAAAAACAATTATTTAAATAATGATATAAATTTTCAACATTATCTGCAACAATTTCTTGCTTATGTAATGAACTAATAGATCATATTAAGGAAATATGAAGAAGATCAAGAAAGATGTGAATTCAGAATTATTATCATCATTAAAAAATTTCTTAAAGAAGCAGCTAAGGATTGTAAAAAAAATTATTACAATATTATAACAAAACTGAGTGCTTATTTAATTGTTAGAATGAATTATTATGAAGAAAATGAATTACCATGAACGAATCAAATAATGTTCTGAATATCTAATTTGGGCCTCATCTAACTTTCTTCATTCACTCTCCTGCTCAATGGCATTTACCTAATCCCCAAGCCTAAAGAATGGGAATGTAACTTAAACAATACTCATCCAATTATCCTATTAGAAATGATACGAAAAGCTTTTGTTAGATTAATTAACAATTGCTTAGCAAAAATCATGGTTAACCATAAAATTCTGAAAGGTAATAATTCAACTCCTCTAGTTAATATTTTAATTCAAAACTTTAAATATAAAACCAGTATCTTTAAATTCTTTCTAAACATATTATCATTATTTTATCAATGAAAAATTGTTTTTTGATAACATACAGTAAGTTCTAGTAAAAGGTTTTATAACCGACCGATAATTAAGTGTAATTTTATTTAGAATTATTTAAAAAACAGACATTATTGGCTAGTAATATACAAGAGCCTTGTATTACCTTAAAATTTTGTTCTTCAATGAAATTTAGAACTATCATAATAAAGATAGTAATGATATTATAATATATGAGTAAAGTTATGGCATGTGATGCCTGTGAAAATAGCACCCCTTGAATGTGTGCCAGGTTTGTGGCGTAGCAATTTTTCAAGAAAATACATAACGATTTTTTCTTTGACAAAAGCTTTTAAATTTATACTATAAATGCGTTTTCGGCTGCTCTACATGTTTACTTATGCTTTGGAAGAAGGTTTAAAATGCCGTTTTTGACTTTACATATAAATGATTGATTTTACCATCTTTGCCGATCATTTCCAAAAATGGATTTGACGAAAATAAAATTTTTGTCAAATAAGTCAATAATGATATTTAAAATTGCTTTTGGCACTCTAAGTAAACTTGCGGAGCAGCCGAAATTAGGTATATTTAGTAACTTTTAAAAGCTATATGTTAATTTTCTTTTTTATGATTTTTTGTTGCGCCACATCGGCTAGCTGCGCCACAAACCTGACACACATTTCGTTTAAGCGTGAAAATAACAGATTATTAATTTTGCATAAAACATAAAAATATAAAATTTCCCAAATATAGAAATTTTTCATGTGAACAAATAAAAAGATTATGTAATTAATCAATTTTGTGTGACATATAAAAGTATAAACTATGTTTAAAAATAGAAAATTTCAAATTAATAAAATTAATAATGATGCAACAACAAATTAAGCATTATGAGTTAAATCACGCAAATTTCTTTATGTTTTTAATATTTATGACTCATTTTTATATTCATGATATTTAATATATATAAATACTATCGTTTTTTCAATATTCTTTCACATTTTTTAGTTATTATTATCCTAATTTTATCTTGCAATCATTTTTAAAATCTTGTACCCTTCAAATTCTCTCTTAGCTTCCTTATACTGTATATAGAGGTTTTCCTCGTATCAGGCAAGGAAAGACCGGTCAGATAGTCGAGTATCTCCTAACTGACTGGCTTGGTTTCTTTTAATAACTTCCTTTAAACTTCCTCTTAACTTCCTTACACTGTATATAGAGGTTTTTCTCGTATCAGGCAAGGAAAGGCCGGTCATATAGTCGAGTATCTCCTAACTGGCTGGTTTGGTTTAGATTAGAATTCCTCTTTATAACTTGTAAGATAAAATTAGGTATTAATAGCTAACAGAAATGAAGGATTTTCATCATGGATAACACATGACCCTTCCAGTATTAACAGAAGTGAATGAGTTGGTTGTAAAAATAAGAAGAGAATATATATTGCATGTTATAATAATTGCAAATCACAATGGAATTAAATATCAGATCATTCAGCAGTGAACTATTTCAAATATTGGAATAAACAAACTAGTAAATCATGTAAATGAATAAAAAAATGATATATTAGCTCTTGCTGTTGATTTATATGGTGAAAATTTGGCAGGATGTCTTGAGGATCATTCTGAACAACAATATCTTCATTTGAACAAAGACAATGAGTTCAGCTATATGGCTTGGTAAATGTAAGACAGAGGAGAATGAAGTCTAAAAAATGTCATCAATATGTATGATTTTGGAAACTGGGCAAAGATTCAGAATCTATAATTGTTTTGAATGGTTGATGAATTTTTAATGTTAAAAAAAGATCCTTAGGATTAAAGATGAAATGAATGGTCGAATCAATAATCAATATTGATACAAGATGATGAAGGGAAATAGGGAATCAATAATGAATATCCTTCTGATGAGAATGAGGATGAAAATAATGTGAAAAAATGACATTTTTTATGAAACAGGGCAAAGTTTAATTCTTTGATTAGTTTAATTAAAATGAACAAATAAGGAATATCATCAATATATAGAAGAGTAAAAGAACACATATATTATGACTAAAAAAATTTTAATCCAAAAAATAGATTACATTTGAATATAAAATAATAATATAATTATTTAAAGAATAACATTTAATTATAAATATATAGTTTAATATTTTTAAATGAGCATTTGATCATAAAAGTTTTTTTAATAATTTTTCTGTAAAGAAATTTAGAATCTTTAAATAAAAATATTAATTTTATATAATTTAGTATTTTAGCAAACATAAATCACACCTTATAAGGTTAATTTTGTAAATAAACAAGAACAAGATACTTATTTAGTTCTGTACAATCTTGAAACAATTTATACATCAATAAAACAATATAAAAAATATATTATACTCTATATGGTAATAATTTAATAACATGCAATACAAGGTAATTTAGAAAACCAGAAACACAATTCAATTTTACTTCTTTGTATATAAAATTACAGTATTTTGTAGAGTATTATGATTATTAAAGAACCTTAGGTTAGGTGCTAGTCTGATTATTTATTCTATTTAGATTAAGACACTAATAAGTGTGATATACTGTAGCCCCTATATAAGAATAATATCCGGAAAATTGCAATATTCCATATTACAATATTCTGGAGTAAAGATTTTTTGTCCGTTACATGTATTTGTAAATGTGAAAATAATTTTTTCTATGAAATTTTATTTAGCATATTACAGAAATATTTCATTTGTAAGTATGTGTCATTTTTTCTATAGATTCCTTTTTTCTTTTGATTGATTATATCTTCTTTATTTTTTGAGATGTATTAATAAAATTGTCGCACTTGTTAACAACTTAAACTTATTAATGAAAGCAAATAGCTAAGTTACATTGTACTTTTAAATCATTAAAGGGTGAATTATATTATCAAATACTACATTAAATGTATCAGTTGATGATTCTGCTTTTCAGTTGAATAATCTTAAAAAATTAGCTAATCTTTCTACTTTCTACATAAATTGCTTCATAAATATGTAAATTGCTTTTAAATTTAATCATATTTGAATCTATTCTTAACATTATTAGAATCCATAGATCAATCACTTAAAATTGATGGATAATCATTTTTTTTATTAATATTACCAAGAAGTATACAATTTTCTTTAAGAATTGTTTGAAGAATTAAAACAACTTCTTGTGCTCATCTTCCAACATTCTAATTAAAATAAATAAATAAATAAAATTATTATTTCATTTTTTTTATAAAAACTAAATAAAATATAACTAATTTTTATATAAGTTACTGATAATTTTTCTTTTTTTCCTTGTATTTCTAAAGCCAAATACACATCATATTTCATATCTTCAGAATGAAACGTTCTATTGGTTGAAGTAATAAAGTTTCTGTCTAGTTCTCACCATGAACATCCTACGGAAATGTGCCCAATTTCCATAATGAAGTTTCCATTTTTTTTTGAAATGTCTTAGACTCCTTATAGAAATTAGACAGGTTTCACTGTAGACACCAGGTATCCATGATGGACACCACATCACTTCGATATTCTCTTAAATTTACCACATAATAACCCAATACTATATCAGATATACATCAGATTTTTTATTTAATACATAATTTTTACTTTTATTTTTATTATTAACATTATTTTGATTTTTGAAACTTTTTGGATCCAAGATATCATACCAAAAATTCTAGATATACTACTTAATGTTTTAGAAATTTTTTTTTTTTAATAATTTCTTGATGTACAAGTATATTATTTGTATCTTTTATTCAAATTAAAAAAAAAAAGATTATAATTAGTTTGGATTTTTAAAACTATAATGTAACAATAATTTGTATTATAAAAATTATTCTACCAAATCATGATGAATAAATTCATTTTCATGCAAATACAAGATAGCACTTAGTAATTGTAAGGTTAATTCTATTATTCCATTTTATTATTAGTAGTTTTATTGGATAATACAAGTGGAAATTTTAATCTAAATCTATCACAAGTATTTCCTATTGGTTCATCATTTAATGAATAAAATAATTTATAACTAAATTTTTATTAATGCATTATTCTTTGTTTTTTTAAATTACCTATACTAGTTGAGTGAAAAAATGAGGTGTGAGAGGTGTGCAGGTGGAAATATAGACTTGTATAAACTTTCAAATAACTTTTTTTTTTTTTTTTTTACAAGAAACGGATTTTTTTTTAACAAAGAACAAAAAAATAGAACAAAGAATCAGAATAAATTTATGTTTAAATCATAAAAAAGTATTGGTTAATTAATAACCAAGCTCTAAGAATAGAGTCTTGATAATACTGGAGGGATTTTTTGAAATCCAAATAACAATTATGAAATTTTAATTGGATAAATAAATTAAAAGTTAATGGACTATAAAGTAGTACAGATAATCCATTAGCTGTTAAATTATCCAACCGAAACAATTCAATGAAAATTAAATAATTATTTATTAAAATTACTAGAAATTAAAATACATAAAGTTATTAATTGTTCTTTATTTTAAAAATTAAAAATAAAAATGCTATATAAAAACTATTTTATCATTAATTTTAGTAAATATTATTTATTGATTTTATTAGCAATCTTATTCTTCATTTGTATCATTATGTAGTTTTCTAATTGTTTCTTCTTGTATCCCTTTATTATCCTATCTATGTTATTTCTACTAATATTCTTGTTTATTTTTTTTTTTGATATTTTATTCTAATCTATACCATTATTTCCTTCTATCCACCTTATCACATCTTTGTTTCAAATTGATTTTCATATATCCTTTCTGTTCAATTAGTAAAATTTACTAACTTCAAATTATTCTCACATTTTATTTTTCGGTATATTGTTCCTTTATTACATTCAATATATTTCTCAATAATTCTCTCATCAAATCATCATTTTTTATCCATATTTCGTAAGTGATCCCAATATTACTGGCATTTCTCTTATTTGCTGTCAGGATACCTTTCTTTGTTTATATACTTCAAATTTATTTTTTTCAAATCTTTTCTGTAAGTATCTGTTTTTAACTTCTCATAACTTTATCTTCTTTTGTTACCATAACAATGTTCTCTTTAGTCTTTCATCAACTCTTTATTCACCCATATATCCGTCTAATTGTTTTTGCTTTTTTGTTGTCACATAGATTGTATACTTGTATTATCAAATTCTTTTTGTCTTTACTGTTTAAAAGGTATCACACACCTTCTATTTGTTGTTTTATATATTTTTTTTAATAAATAAATTGTTTCTTCTTTGATATTTTCTCATTATGACCGCATAATCTTTTATATCATTTTGCCAGATTTTTTTCAAGTCCATAATATCCATTAGGTTATTTATTTTTATCTTCTTTTAGAAAAGCTGATTTTGGGGCTTTAATCGTTTTACAGGTATTCTTTGATGTTTCAACTGGTACTTGTATTACTTCAGGTTTTGCTAACAGGTGGTATCTTTAGAGTTACTGGATTTTGGAATTAAATNAAATAAGTAAAGAGNGAATTCTAATCTAAACCACCAGCCAGTTAGGAGATACTCGACTATCTAACCAGTTTTCCTTGCCTGATACGAGGAAGATCTCATATGCAGTATAAGGAAATTAAAGGGAGCTTGAAGGATTTTTAAAAAAAAATCAAAACAGCCAGATAGGAGATACTCGACTATCTGACTGACCTGATACGAAGAAGAACTCTATATACAGTTTAAGGAAAGTAAGAGAAAGTGAGATTATAGGGACTGAGAATTTAGTTTTTAAAAATGAAAAAAAAAGATAAGATAAAATTATAGAGAGAGAGAAAAGTTTAAAGGAAGAATCCAGTAAATCTAGTTTTTTAAATTTAGGAAAAAAAAATTTTAAAAGGAAATTATAGATATTTATAAATTTTTTATCTTTTGTAAAATTTACAAGAGATGTGCATGAGAACTTATTATGTATTGTTATTATTGATTATGTAATGTACTACTTAATTTAGATTTTTTTTATTACCAAATTTATTTATTTTTAATCATGAGCTAATCAGCTAGCCAAGTAAAGTATAATTGTACATAAGTCACAATCCATATTTTTTACACATTGCATATTAGATCATAATTTCTATTTTTTGGTCAATAATTAGGTAATATTAGAAGATACTAGATTTCACTAGCGTAATTGTGTCATGCAAAATATCAAAACCAGCCATAATGAAATATTATTAAGAATATTTATATAAATCTATTGAATCTATTATTACATAATAACGCAAAATATATTACCATTGATCACATGTGCGACAGTGGAATAGTAGAATTAATTAAAAAAAAAAGAAACTATTATTTGAAGGAAATAATTCCCACAATGATTGATCCATATTGAAACTAAAAAGTTTTTTTAAGAAAAATTAAAATAATTAAATAAAAATAATTTAATATAAAAAAAGGAAACCCTTGAAAAAAAAGGAAAATATACCAAGATAATGAAGATAATGAAAAAATATCTGCAACCAGTCAAAGTTAAAAAAAAGTAAGAAAAATTTATATTTAAAAAACTTTCTTATTATATTTAATTTAATAAATAAGAAAAGTATATAAATTTTTTATTATTATTTAATAACTATTTTTTTTAATTATTTTTCCCAAAGAAAAACTTTTGAAGTTCCAATATAACTATCTATGCACAATTATTGGTAAGAAAGTTCTATTGCCTGAAAATATTAAGTTTCTGTTACTAGGAGGATAATGCATTAAAAAAATCATCTTCAGAATATTCATCTTCGTGATAATAATGAAAATAATATAGATAATGAAGAAAAATTCAATTATTTTGAAAAATGAAAAANCACACCTTCTATTTGTTGTTTTATATATTTTTTTTAATAAATAAATTGTTTCTTCTTTGATATTTTCTCATTATGACCGCATAATCTTTTATATCATTTTGCCAGATTTTTTTCAAGTCCATAATATCCATTAGGTTATTTATTTTTATCTTCTTTTAGAAAAGCTGATTTTGGGGCTTTAATCGTTTTACAGGTATTCTTTGATGTTTCAACTGGTACTTGTATTACTTCAGGTTTTGCTAACAGGTGGTATCTTTAGAGTTACTGGATTTTGGAATTAAATNAAATAAGTAAAGAGNGAATTCTAATCTAAACCACCAGCCAGTTAGGAGATACTCGACTATCTAACCAGTTTTCCTTGCCTGATACGAGGAAGATCTCATATGCAGTATAAGGAAATTAAAGGGAGCTTGAAGGATTTTTAAAAAAAAATCAAAACAGCCAGATAGGAGATACTCGACTATCTGACTGACCTGATACGAAGAAGAACTCTATATACAGTTTAAGGAAAGTAAGAGAAAGTGAGATTATAGGGACTGAGAATTTAGTTTTTAAAAATGAAAAAAAAAGATAAGATAAAATTATAGAGAGAGAGAAAAGTTTAAAGGAAGAATCCAGTAAATCTAGTTTTTTAAATTTAGGAAAAAAAAATTTTAAAAGGAAATTATAGATATTTATAAATTTTTTATCTTTTGTAAAATTTACAAGAGATGTGCATGAGAACTTATTATGTATTGTTATTATTGATTATGTAATGTACTACTTAATTTAGATTTTTTTTATTACCAAATTTATTTATTTTTAATCATGAGCTAATCAGCTAGCCAAGTAAAGTATAATTGTACATAAGTCACAATCCATATTTTTTACACATTGCATATTAGATCATAATTTCTATTTTTTGGTCAATAATTAGGTAATATTAGAAGATACTAGATTTCACTAGCGTAATTGTGTCATGCAAAATATCAAAACCAGCCATAATGAAATATTATTAAGAATATTTATATAAATCTATTGAATCTATTATTACATAATAACGCAAAATATATTACCATTGATCACATGTGCGACAGTGGAATAGTAGAATTAATTAAAAAAAAAAGAAACTATTATTTGAAGGAAATAATTCCCACAATGATTGATCCATATTGAAACTAAAAAGTTTTTTTAAGAAAAATTAAAATAATTAAATAAAAATAATTTAATATAAAAAAAGGAAACCCTTGAAAAAAAAGGAAAATATACCAAGATAATGAAGATAATGAAAAAATATCTGCAACCAGTCAAAGTTAAAAAAAAGTAAGAAAAATTTATATTTAAAAAACTTTCTTATTATATTTAATTTAATAAATAAGAAAAGTATATAAATTTTTTATTATTATTTAATAACTATTTTTTTTAATTATTTTTCCCAAAGAAAAACTTTTGAAGTTCCAATATAACTATCTATGCACAATTATTGGTAAGAAAGTTCTATTGCCTGAAAATATTAAGTTTCTGTTACTAGGAGGATAATGCATTA
Source organism: Glomus cerebriforme (assembly GCA_003550305.1). Taxonomy (NCBI): domain Eukaryota; kingdom Fungi; phylum Glomeromycota; class Glomeromycetes; order Glomerales; family Glomeraceae; genus Glomus; species Glomus cerebriforme. The sequence continues at coordinate 22,162 of QKYT01000411.1, read as the reverse complement.
AAAAAATCATCTTCAGAATATTCATCTTCGTGATAATAATGAAAATAATATAGATAATGAAGAAAAATTCAATTATTTTGAAAAATGAAAAAGTTTTTTAATAGTAAACTATAATTTAAATTGCTTAATCATGTTAATTTAATCTATTATTTATGTAAGATTTTAAGTTGAAATTAAGATTNCTATTTAATGATTTTAAATATTTAAAAAATTAATATTAGTTTAGTAAAATAAATTAGAATCTATAAAGTAGAAGATTAATAAATATAGATTAAAATCATCATTAACAATTAATCATTTTTATTAATATTTCAAATTCTTTCATTATAAAATTAAAGATCTATGAATCTAAAATCATTTTTGCCAGATAATTTATTAATAATGATTAAATTATTCGGTCAAAATGATTAATTTTTGACTTTTTTTTTTGGCACGATTATCATCACGAATTCTTAAATTTTGAACCTCCATCTTGTTTTAATAATGACAAAAGAAAATAAACATTTAAGTCAAAAAATATATAAGATTTAAAAAAATCTATAATGAGATTTAGCTAAAATATTAAACAGAAATTTAATTCATTTTAAATTTTCTTCAAGATTCATTAATTTGATCTAAAAGAAATAGAATCAACTGTTAATAAATAACAAAGAAAATAAGTAAGCTAGAATAATTAAGTATTCAATTCAATTTGTAAAGGATCCTAGAAAAATAAAATTGTTATTATTCTCTTATAATAGATTAATTTTAATACAACAAATTTTTTAATTAATACCTGAAAATTCCTTACCTATAATATTATCATTTTGTTCATAATAATCATCAGAATTCTTTGGTTCAGGAAGATTTTTAAAGTTAATTTATCATAATTTGTATCCAAATAATTTCATAAACTCACATTTTCTACATATTTCAAATATTTCAAAACTATTATATAACTTTTTGCTTTTGGATCTTGAGTTATTCCAACAATAAAAATATTAACCTTCACTACTCTGTAATGTGATTTAATCTATATATAATAAAAAATAAATAAAATGTTTTAGTAAAAATAAAATTTTCAAAATTGAATAAAAAATTAATTATACCACATTCATAATACTTAGAGAATTATCAAGATTCAAATATATTCTGTCCTTCCCTTTCAAATTTACATTTTCATTATCCCAATCTATCAGATATCTGATTTGCTTTACTTTACCAAATCTATCTTCTGCAATATTTTTAATATTATAAAATTTATTATAAGATATCCATTCTAATACATCATCAATATGATTAGTCCATAATTTGATATAATAAACTTTATTGTATGAAATAAGTTAAATAATAAAACTAATTTTCTATCCAAAAGAAATTTCTTTTATGCACCTAACGACACTTAATATATTTATTACGCTGAAATAAACACTTTTCTAAATTTTATTATAATAAATAAAATTGTTAATTTTTTTTTTCTAATAAACTAGCTTAATAAGAGCATTAAATATATTATGACTAATAATATGCTCTTATATTAATTTTTTTATTCGCCAAGGAATTACTTCATCTGATTGATAATCAAAATGTACGCCTACATGCATTTTTAAAAAGAAAATTTTTGTATAACAAAATGTAAATTTATCACCATATATTTTGATTTACAGTAATAATAATGGTAAAAATAATCTTTTTTTTATAGCCAGATAAGTTGTATGGCGTTGAAATTATTTGTATTAAATTATTTCTAGACTTAATTTTACTTTTCTAGACTAAAAAAAGTATATAAAAAATTTTTTTTAATTTTGATTGTATAATATGTGTCAAAGATATCCACATATTTATAAACATCTAACTAATTTAATGTAAATATACATGATTGTACTTTAGTCTTTTAATTATTCATTCTTTAAATTTAGTGGAGTAAAAAGTATAGTAATTTTAAAGTAACCTTTTTAATGGTAGTTTCTTGACAAATTAAATTCCATATTTTGTTAATACTAAAAGGAAATCATGAGTCAATAACATTTTTTTTCATGTGAACAAATAAAAAAATCATTTTGCGTGATACATAAAAGTATAAACTAGATGTGACTTAACATGTTTAATTTATTATTATATTGTCTGTAGTTTTGACTCATTTTATATTCTTAATATTTTTAATTATATAAATATATCCTTTTCCCCAAAATTCCATCTTATTTTATTTAAAAGAATTTCAAGTATATTCAAATATCCTTAAAACTCATTAAAGCACATTTCATCAGCTAATTATTATCCTAAATTATTTATTCTCTATTCTTTTTAACAACTACTCCTTTTAACCTCACTCATTCTTTTTAATAACTACTCCCTTTAACCTTACTTAACAACTATTCCCTTTAAACTCACTTTCTCTTACCTTCCTTATACTGTATATAGAG
>QKYT01000411.1:1249-11603 GCA_003550305.1 Glomus cerebriforme | reverse complement strand
CCAAAAATATGTTTAAAAGGATAATAATCTTATTTTGTGAAAAGTTTGTGATGAGACCATTCTGTTTATAATATAAACAGCATGATCTCATTGCAAACTCCTCACAACCTATAATAATAATAAAAAAAATATTAGTAAACAATGAAATTATAGTTTCATATATTTAAAGCTAAATAAATATAACATTTACCTTAATAGAGAACTTGATTATAGCTGAAATGAATAGATCAAAGAATAGAAGATCTAAACAAAAAAAGTACCAATCTCCTAAAGAAAAAAAATAACAAGAGAATCACCAACATAGGGTCATATTAGATAATCCAAAGGAGAGGTGATATCACCTCTCCTTGGTCTATTCCTTGTAAAACAGTATACATCTCCTTGTTTAACTAAAGAAAAAAAATAACAAGGGTATTACCCATCTAAAGTAAAAAAAAAGATTATGTAAATAAAATAAATAATATAAAGAAAATTTTTTCTAACAAACTACTAACCTTTTTCAATTTTTCAATTTATTCCTAATAAAAGATTTTAACTTCATAGTTTATTATTCTCATTATAAATCCAAGAGATCCAAGAGAGTTGAACTATATCTTTTTTTATGGCTTGGTAACATTCATTATCAGTTGCATATGGATGATTTATGTAGTAAAATTCTTTCCTAGTCGACATGCTCTTCCAATATGTGTACCTTCTTAATTAATATTTTGAACAAAAAAATAAATATTAGGTATTTTTACAATATTAGTTACTAAAAGAATTAAGTGGGATAATATACCATAGCAGATAGGACATAAGAGCCTTTCAACTGTTTTTTCGAAAGTTTATCATTGTATCTAGACAGCACGAAAAGCATATGCAGAAAATATTATTGAATCCAAGCATATTTTTTAAAATTTAAAACGAACAAAATACAAAATACATCGTTTATTTATACCATTATATGATTAAGTAAATCAAATATTAGTCACAATAATTAGCCATTACATACATAATTTATTATTACAAGTCACATATTTTGTTAAATTAAAATATTTACATGATTGTATTACAAAATGACTTTAATATACAAATAATTCTGATAAATGATAAATGTCATAAATGTCATTTGTTTAATTGTTTTGACATAATGACATGTTTGTGTAATCCAGTCGGCTAGTTGTTAGCTGTTAGCTAGCTGTTATTGTATATAATGAAATGAGTAATCATAATAATTATTGATCTCATGGCATGAGATGCATCATCTGATTTTTTTTAACTCCGTACAGAAACCGTCAGATTTACACGTTTCCAATTTAGTGATTTTACACATTCCAAGTCTCAATTTTGGCCTTATGATTCATGATACATATAATAAAAAAATCAAAATTGAAAATAATTTTATTACCAAGTATTAAAGTGGAAGTATTCAAAATTCCTGTCAAGGTAAGTCATTTATATAGTGGTAAACAAAAATCGCACTTTTAATTGCAGTCAACGAGTTGAGCCGTATTGATTTATGTATCTATTGAAAAAAAAATCTATTTACAATAAAAACAAAGAATTATTAAACCAAAATTCTATCAGTTCAGAATATTGTAAAAAGAGGTCGCCAATTTATAGAATTATTGCGATTTAAAATAGTGCTTTTCAACAAGATATTTTATTAATTCTCAAAGCAAATGATTTTACTTAACTAAACAAAGTTAGCTTTTTGCATTTCTTTTATGTTCTAAAGTTTGGGATAAACTTATAGAATGGGCTATTGCATAAACAGATGAATTACTATCAGATATCACAAAATGGTTGATATACCGACATTTAAAGCCTTAATTCAACCATTCATCTCGAAATTTTCAATTTTAAATCTAGAATATTGTTCTTTTAAATATTTTACAGTTCAAATTCCAATCTCAATATCAAACTCAATAATATGATGTCAGTGAAAGATAGGTGGTAGAATATTCGCAGTATAAAATGTCAGGTAAATTTTCAGATGTGGTTTTAGCAAAATCATGCATTTAGTTAGCGGAAACTTTTTTTGTTATTGTTTCCATATTAGAAAAAGAAAAAAATTTATAATTTAATACATTTTTCTTTTTTCAAAAAATTTTTTCTCTTTCAATTCTTTTCTGTTTTATCTCATCTAAACTATCAAGTTTAAGAACATATTTGAAGAATTTAAACGGTAATCTTAGATCAAATAAGGGAAAGCGAGAAAACAAAATGTTCTTATTTATGTTAATAATCATAATTTGCAAGAAATCTATAATTGGATTGTATTTATAAAAAAGGAGTTGAAAAAAAATCCTTTAATAAAGCTTTTGAATTGTCTGAAAATTTAGCGAAGTTAGGAAATCAAAATGGAATAAACATTGTTACGAATTTTCAGTTGGAACTGATATATTGGCGGACAAAAACGCATTTGAATTATGAAATCAAACCATTATACAAAATGTTCATCTAAATTTTCTATAAATAACGTACAAACAGAGATATGTTGGGCAAATAAAGTCATAAATAATGTTATAAAATTTATAATTTCTCAATTGCTAATCTAATTAATTATAAGATTTCTTCTTTTTATGAAATTTAACTGAGATAAATAATATTTCATTCTTGGATTAGCCCTATAAAAAATTTTTCAGAAAAATGATCATTTGTCGAAGTTGTTTCCAGAAATTTTTTTATAGGGATAGATCTTATTGTGAAAAAAAATTTACGTTGCTTGGTGAAATATTAAAAGTTGGTATAATAAATGTATAAAAGGAAACTGGGATTTATTAATGTTATCATTACTTATTTAAATGTTAGAATTAATAAAAAACTCATTTTTAAAGATAATTTGCTAAGGAATGATAATTGTAGATTCGTACTTTGAAATTGTATTGTTCATAACTTTCAAACTGCGGAAGTCGCAGAAAATTGATCTGCGGTTACAGTATTGTTTGATGCGACCTAAACTGTAATTGGTAATCATTTTACTGCAGTACAACACAAATAAATATGTTGCGGTATAAAAAGTATAAAAAAGCAAAAGTAATTAAAACTATTTCAATAATACTTGAAATACAAGTTACCAACAAATATTATCAAACAAATAATAATTACAAATTAAATTAATTATTAAGTCAAAATTTTAATAAATGGACATGAAGGAAATAAAACCTACTTCAAAATATTCGTGAAAATATATTTGAAGAGGATTTAAGCATTGTGATTGATGAATTGCTTAGTATTACTTTTGAGGATTGAATTGAAGAAAGAATAAGAAAGCAAAATATTCTTGATTATATTATTAATCATAAGATAATTTTACAGGAAATTNATATCTGGCTTTTAAATAATCAATATCATTCAAATACNATTTATTTACTTGGATATTTTAATTATCATGGTATAGAAACTAATATTAACAACCAAAAAGCATTTGAGTTATATCGTAAAGCAGCAGAATTAGACAATATTGTAGCTCAATTAGATCTTGCTGATATGTGTATTTATGGAGATGGTTTTGGAGAAAATCATAATAAAGCTTTTGAATTATCTAAAAAATTAGTAGCGAGAGAAAATCCAAATGGAATAAACAGATTGGGATATTGTTATGATAATGGAATTGGTACTGATGTTAATAAAGAAAAGGCATTTGAATTGTATCAAAAGGCGTCAGATTTAGGAAATTTACATGGAATAATTAACTCAGGATATTGTTATGTAGACGGAGTTGGAACTGACATTAATAAACAAAAGGCATTCGAATTATATCAAAAGGCTGCAGATTTAGGAAATTCACATGGATTAAATGACCTAGGATTGTGTTATGATATAGGTATTGGAACTGATGTTAATAAGCAAAAAGCGTTTGAATTATATCAAAAGGCATCAAATTTGGGAAATTATTATGCTCAATATAATATTGCTAATATGTATAAAAATGGAATTGGAATTGAGCAGAATATGGATCAAGCTATTTATTGGTATAAAAAATCTGCTAAACAAGGATATCAAGATGCACAAAATAAATTAAAAGAACTTTTAAAAGAATGAAATATATATACATTTTTTTTAATTGGTAAATCTTATTTAACATTAGTAACAAGATAGAGTCCATCCAATAATAAAATCGATCTATATATGCATGTGATATTAAATTCTATTTTTATTATCATAGTCTAATGATGATTTTGAACATTCTTATAAAATTATTTACTAATAATTATTTATGTAGAACCTATTTTTTGTTATAAATTTATCTATGATCATATTGAGAACTGAGAATATTATTTCATTGTACAGTAAGAAGTTAAGCTAAATCTTGACGCTCAACTTCTGAGTTTACAAAAAAAATAAATAAAAAAAAATCCCTTAATCACAAATTTTAGGATGACTAGCAAGGTTATATTATAAAAACTCTGGTTTTAAATATAATGGGAAGGCAGGTATGATCCAATAACTAATAATATATGAATAGGGCCAAGTTGAAAGATGCATATTTTGTAGGTACTGTGCCTACATCACCTTTACAACTCAGTTCTTTCCAGTTCAGAGATTTCATTGTTTTGCAATTTATGCCTGTTGCAACAAATTCTTCTAGTGACATTCTCCAACCACATCTCATAGTGACGAACCATCATCTTTGTGTAATAACAAGGCATATCATCTTTTGGAATATATAATCTTTTGAAGATAATATCAAAATATGCATTTTCTACGCAGTTTATATGTCAATGTTCATCCATAAAGGATATGCCAATACTCATATCCACTTCCTAATTTTAAATAGACGGGCTGATTGCAAGAAAACCATATTCCTATATTTACTCCTTTAGCTATACCAAGAAAGAGAACCAGGACAGTTATAATCTGTTTTTTTTTGACAATAAGATATCTACTATTGTCATCAAACGGATGATTCACTGTTAAAGTGATGAGGTGATGGAATCCTTGTGTTTACAGTAAACCTATCCAATCCCTATTAAGTATTTAAGATATTTCCAAAAAAAAATAAGAATTTAATATTAGGAGTACATCATAGGATTTTTATAGTGAAAACTATCAATGATTAATACATTGATTTTCTTCTTCCAGTCAGATGGAGACTCATTATCACGAATTACTGCAAACTTGCAATATCATTCTATTAAGTATCATTTAAAATTGGACAATGCCCTTCAGTTTATACCATATTTAATAAATATGATTCGTAATTGAAGGAAGCGATTTACAGTATAATATTTTTTTAAGATTATACATAGAATATAAGTGATTTATTTTTGTGTATCAAAGACAGATCATGAGTGGCAATAATCATATGATGCATTTTTTTTTCTGTGCTTGTGAGATTACATTATAATAAATCTTAAGAATGCCTCTATTTACATGGGATTTCAGGTTGATTTAACCGTGTCGAAGTAATTCATGCCAATCACTTGCTGTCTAGAAAAAAATACTTAGAATTGGAAACTAGAATCAAAGTTTATAGAATTTTTGAAAATTTTGGTTGAAAGAAACTGTCCTCAATGATAGTAATTTTTTTTCTTTGCCATATGTATGCCATACACCTTAGAAAAGGTTCTGTTTTTTTTAGTATTCTAATTTTACTGAGACACTCATCAAAAAAGCAACGAAGCGGCTTAAGAAAGATGCCTCCAGTTCCGGCACCAGTTAAATTTATACCTAGGCAAACTAGAGACAGAACTGAAGATAAAAAAGTTGATATATGCTTTTCTTATACTCTAATATTGAAGTTACGTAAAAGAAAAAAAAGGTATTCCAAGTGTACACAGTAACTATGTAATCTGAAAATGATTAACCGGATTTTTTCTGGGACAGATTTCTATGCTGGCAAAAAATCAATATATTCTGATTGCTAATTATTTGTTAAAGATTTTGCATTTTCGGATGTGGTTTTTTTTATGCAAGTTATAAAATTAGCATTGAATACTTGATAGGAAAATAAGAATTGATCTCATTAAGATTTAATAAATTTTTGATTTTTTGTGAATCAAATTTTAAAATTACATTTTATCACTACCATCAAATAAAATATCAGATACTCCCACTTTTTAAGAATCAATCTATTATACATCACCAATTGCATTTATTTTGAAATGTTCCAAAAGGAATCGTCTTGATCTAATCCAATTTTAAGAATTAGTTTACAAGGAGAGTTACAATTTTGATTTTAGCATGAATTAATAATCTTACCTGATTGAAAAGATTCATTATCTTTTGGGGTAATATAGGAAATAAATTGACTCCTGTAAATAGAATCAGCTTCTTCTTTCTTAACTGTTTTAGCTAAATTCAAGCGTGCTTCTTCAGCCTCTTGAAACTGTCTATGGATATCAACCGCATTTTGTTTTGGTAAATATAGTATTCGGCAACCTTCATCATGTTCAACAAATATCTCGGGATCATTTGGATAGGGAAATATGTTACCATCATCTTCAATATTCCGATTATCTAATTCATACTCATAACTTTTCGCGTTCTCCAAATCCTTATACCATCTACTCCATGGATTAACAATAGAATATAATATTTCAGCCGTTGGCCGCTTATTTGGGTCAGTATCCCAACACTTTTGCATCAGATCACTCCAGCATTGAGGAGTATTTGGAGGAATACTGGGCCGACGCCCCTTATAAATAGAATACATAAGAGACTGATCATGTTTAAGATCTCCAAATGCAGTTTTTCCATTAGCAGCTAATTCCCACATTAATATACCTAGAGAATAAACATCCGATGCAAAAGTATGTTTTTGCCCAATCAAAAGCTCTGGCGCCATATATGACATGATACCAAATGTCCCTTCGGGAGTAGAAAATGGAGTGTTAGCTGGACGTGATAATCCGAAATCTGTAATGAAAATTACATTTAATTTATTGTCTTCTGTGATATCATCAATCATGGTATCAAGAAGAACATTTCCACCATGAATATCCCGATGAATTATCTTATAATTGTGGATATATTCCAATCTGTGCGTAATTGCAGTGAGAAGTGCAATTCTTTTTGCCCATTCAAGGTGAACGCCTTTTTTCTTTATCCAATGGCGAAATTCTCCTCCTCTGATGTACTTAAAGACCATCATGTATTCATCTTGTGCGGGATCTTTAGTGATTCCGTAACATTCCGGTACAAAACTGTCTAACTCATGATGGATTCGAAGCTATCAAGCATGAAACATTAGCAGATAATCTTTTTTTAAAAAAAAAATTTACTAAATAATATGCATTTAACCAACCTCACTTAAGAATTCCATTGAAATGTCATGCGAATTGCAAAGACTTTTTAAAACAACCGTGATTGGTGGTGTTCTTTTTCTAATTTCGATTCTTGGAGGTTTAACCATCATATTATCGAGAAAGCACTTATTATCAGGTGAAACATGGTTAATCAATTCAAAAGCCATATTTGGATCATCTATTTCATCCACTGTTTTTTCCCCATCAAGCCACGTTGCCGTATAAACTTTACCAAACCCTCCGTCGGCCAAATGTTTAATGTTTTCAAACCGATCAAAAGGAATCCATTCAAAATATTTACCAGAACTGTCTCGCTGATTATTTAAAAGGAACTCATCGATAACATGATTTCCACTAGACTGAAAGTTTGCTATGAGGTTTTGATTATCACATTGGTAACACCATGCCGAGATGTTGTTTGGACCATAACACTTTGGACAGATTCCAAAACGATACTTGTATTTGTTTTTATCTTTACGCTGCTTGCTCTCATAATTAGCATCTTCATGGATGATAGATGATTTTTCCTCAATTATTTGATTTTTGTTTAAATTGTCATCCTCGAAGAGAGTATCTGCAGAAACATTTACAAGAGTCATCTTTTTGGGGATAATTTTTGAACCTGTAATCCCATATGTTATATATTACGAAACAGTTTGTCGCACAAATTATTGTGTGTACTAATTAATGCATGGTGGCGTTTCTGTACATATATTGTGGGCGCAGTAGTTCATGTGATGTTCATATCGCGAGATTATTATTGTGATATTTTGCGGTTTATTAAAAAATAGCTATAAAATAAATACGAATTGAGTCTATGCCTGCGTTACATGTTCTAATACTCTATTATATCCTATTTAAAACTTCAATGATTCGATCAACACAAACAAATCTTTGATAGACTTTTCCAAATCATCATTGGTTAATATAGAGTTATTAATTACGAACTTAATAATACATCTACCTTCCCTTCACTATAGTTGTCAGAAACCAGTTTGATTATTACTCAGTCCACAGATATCATCAAATTTTGTGTTAATAAATCATTCGAAAGGATAACATTCATAAAGTGAATACTGTACGTGTTGGAAAATTTACCTGTCGATACAATATCATAGATTCGCTTTTCGGAATGGATTATTGTAGTTGTATCGCATTCTGATGTGCAATGCCTTGATTCATATCCTCTTTTTTCGCCTCGGTAACCGTGATTATGATGTTTCCCACTTTTATGTCAATTAACAGGACCTTTGCCGTGGCTTCCAGAAATTTCATATTGGGATAAACTTTCACTTTACCACCAAAGATTGATAAATAATGCGGGAAATAAATTCGCAATGAGTGGTTTCGTTGGCGCTAATGATGTGTTGAAATGCCTTGTGTAATCCAATAATTTACCTATAACTGAATTTTAGACCTCTTTTGGCGCATTTTCTTCTCATCGAAAAATGGTAATTCATCATAGTTGTCTGCATTCAAGCCAAAAAGTGTCTTCATATTACTTCATATTATTAAATTTTTACGAGAAAAATGGTTGTTGTGCTGTAAAATCGACAAGGATAAACTCGTTGGCATTTGTTGTATAAATCACGAAAAAATTATAACCAATATTACTTACATGTCCATGATAATTGGGAGATTCACATTGAATACCTGAGTCCAAATTATAATTTATCATCTACCAAACAAACACATTCCTTTCCACTCTCATGATTTATAACAATATATTCATCCTTGGTTCCATTTGGAAAAGTGAAGTTAGTTCGAAGCTTCATCTTTTCAAGACTGACAATATTTTTATCCACGTGTTACCGCTCACAAGAATCTATACGTCCGTACGCTGCGATGCAGTTAAGCTCCTTCATTTCAATGGGACGTTATATGGTTATATGAATGTGTTAGAGAAATATTTGTTAATCTTCAAAAGTGATAGAAGTTCCATACCACTACTTCATAATAATACCGTTAATTTTTGTATTATTTATGACAGTTAACTTATCGTTCTCATTGTCAAGGGGAATATCGGGCTTCCATAACTTGTCTTTTGCTTTTCAATTTCTCTACGCAAAATTCTTAATTTGGTTTTTACCAGTGATCAAACATCTGTGTAATCAAATATTTATAGTTTTTTTCAAAAAAACTAGTGTTGCATTCTGAAGATTTAGTGAAAAAAAATTTATAGACTGGGAAATTGTATTTGACATTCTGTCATTCTGTTGCACGTACGCAGCGCCTTACATCATCAACAAATTACATCATTTCGCAAAAATTATTGTAGAGCCTTCTAGTAACAACTTTGCTAAAATTAATTGAAAGCAAAATAGAAAGAAAGGAAAGAAAATAAATAGAATAGTAAAAAAGATAATTGAAAAAGGAAACAAATCATTGATTTATCATTTGATTTGTTTAGATTAAATTTTTTTAAATTTTAATAAATTGTATAAATTGTATTGTAAAAATAGTAGTACAAAAGGTATTCATATTCATACTGTAAATGTACTTTATTGTGTTTATAAAATATTAATTGTATTTTTCTTTTTTAAAAACACTATTGAATTGTAATTTTTGCCATTACAACTTTTATTAACAAAATACTTCATACATTATTTCATATTTAAAATTATTTCTCAAAAATATTTTGCTGTTTTGCAATATTTATTTTCTTTAAATGTTTTTATTATTGTTTCAAATAGTTTATTAAAAAAATATAATAATCCAAATCTCTGTATATTAAATTTTAAGTTTTCTCATTTCTTGATTTACTTGTTTAGCAGAATTTTCATGCCAATAAATTGCTTGATTGGATCATTCTTAATTCCATTTCCACTTTCATATATCAAAGCAAGCTTATATTGAGCTACATTAGTATCTCCTAAATTTGGCAGTCTTTTGATACAATTTGAAAGTTTTTGATTATCAACACTGGTTCCAATTCCATATTTATAACAATATTCTAAGTTAATTACTTAAATTTGCAGTCTTTTGACATAATTTAAATGCTTTTTGATAATCAACACTGGTCCCAATTCCATATTTATAACAATATCCTAAGTTATATATTCCATCTGCATTTTCTAAATTTGCAGCCTTTTGATATAATTCAAATGCTTTTTGATTATCAA
>QKYT01000410.1:87379-98802 GCA_003550305.1 Glomus cerebriforme | reverse complement strand
TTGGATGTTGATAAGGATGTTCTGAAAGCGTCTATTGCCAAACATGATTCTATTAAATCTATTAAGTTTGTTGTTAAAGGTCTTTACTATCATGTGACTGTTTTCTTTGCTAGTAACAAAACTAAAGCATTTTTTGATGGTCAATGGAGTTATATTTTTCAAAAGACCTCTTTTCNTATTTTCCCTCTTGACCTACCTGTTGAACAACATGAGTTAAGAAAAAGATATTCTTTGAAACTTGCTCACCTTCCTCATGGTACCACTACTTATGACCTGAAAGAGATTCTTAAGAAAGTTGATGGAATGACTTGTTTTATTCCTAAAAAATTTAACAGTTATGAAAAAGAGCATTTTGCGTACGTTTCCTTCCGTAGTGAAGCTAAAATGCGTGCCGCTGAACTCACCGCTTTTCAACTACGTAATAATCACGCAGTCTATTGGTGTAAACCCTCTCAAAGGACTTGATCTGAATGTGGTTCTGCCTCTCATTTGTGTCGTTCTTGTTCTAAAGCTCAGCGTAAACAGGCTATTGCTGACTCTAATTTTCAAAGGCAATCAATCTATCGCCATTTCAAAGTCCAACCCGCTAATCCTAAAGGGTATCAACCTTCTTACGATATTGCTTATCTTGACAATGAACCCGCTCGTGATTGGGATGATCCCAAGTATGATAATCTTTCCTATGCTGATGCTGCTAAAGCTCAGGCTTCCACGTTTAAAGCCGGTCCCCACCCTTCCAAAACTGGTCCTCGTATTTTGAAACCTGTTTCTCGTAGACCGTGGAATAATGCGATTAAACGTCCTGACTCTTCTGTAACTAAACTGAGTTCGTCTTCTACCTCGACTAATAATCTTTCGAACTCTAATGAAATTGCTCAAGCTTCTCGTCTTGATAAACTGGAAGCTTTGGTTGCTACTCTCATTAATCAAATCTCTATGTTGAATGATCGTCTTGCGGCAGTGAAAATTAAAGTTACTGCCGCTCCTCCAGTTTTCTCTTCATCTGTTCCAGACATTAGGCCTGTTCAATTCTGATCGTTCGGATTTTTGATCAAAAATCCATTAACCAATCCTAACATGTGATCAAAATCAAAAATTGAGTACCTTTTGATCGGCTAGTTTGATCNGTTATTTTGATCATNTTATTTTTATTTAATAAAATATTTTCTTTTTACAAAATGTCAAANGAGCAATATCATCAAAGTATTGAAAATTTATTATTAATACAATTTATAAGGTCAAGCCAAATTTTTAATGATTCTGATGAGGATTTTGATAATGAAAATGACTCTGAAGAAGAAGAGGAAAATGACATAATTCTTCTTGGATTATGTTCTTTATTAGATTTANATATATAATTTTGGCCAAAATTATGTTAATTTTGGCTGAAATTATGAAATCAGACCTTAATTTCTGCAATTGTCTGTAATATTGCAAATTGCAATTATTCTGCAATTGCCTATTTGTGGACCCATCTTTATTTGAGGACTTTAGATGAGTTGAGAGTTTTCAAAATGGTTTAAAAAAATGTTAGTATAATACACTAATATTTTTTTTTTTTAATATTATAGGAAATGACTTTAGGAATTTGGATGAGTTAAATTTTTTAAAATAGACTTTAAGAAATATTAGTATAATGTACTAATATTTCTTTTTTTTATTTTGTAGGAATGGTCTTAAAAATTTTAGATGATGTTGATTTTTTTGAATAGGTTTTAAGAAATGTTAGTATAATTCACTAATATTTCTTTTTTTTTTATTTTGTAAAAATGACCTTAAGGATTTTGGATGAGTTTAATTTTTTTGAAATGAGCTTTAAGAAACATTAGTATAATATATTAACATTTCTTTTTTTTAAAAATTTTGTAGAAAATGGCCTTAAAAATTTGAGTGAGTTGGGAGATTTTTAAAATTTATTTTAAGAAATATTAATATAACTTACTAACATTACTTTTTATTATTTTGTAGGAATGACCTTAGAAATTTTAGATGAATTTGATTTTTTTAAAATTAGCTTTAAGAAATGTTAATATAATATACTAATATTTCTTTTTTTAAAAAATTTTGTAGGAAATGGCCTTGGAAATTTGGGTGAATTAGGGGTTTTTCAAAATGGATTTTAAGAAACATTAGTATAATTCACTAATGGTTTTTTTTTTATTTTATAAAAATAACTTTAGAACTTTGGATAAATTTAGTTTTTTGAAATAAGCTTTAAAAAATGTTAGTATAATATATTAATGTTTCTTTTTTTAAAAGATTTTATAGAAAATGGCCTTGAAGATTTAAGTGAATTAAAAGTTTTCAAAATGGATTTTAAAAAATATTAGTATAACTCACTAATATTTTTTTTTTTCTTTAATTTTGTAGAAAATCTAAAAATCTTATTTTAAAAGGTAATTATGAATGAAAAGTATTTTTAATTAAAAAAGAATGTTAGTTGTCATTATTAATGTTTATTTTTTTTGTAAATACTACTTTAATCTCATGATATTGCTTAATTTACTACTATAATAGTGCTTTAATTTTGTGATAATATTTAATTTTGTAATATTGGTTAATTCTGTAATGGTACTTTAATTCTGATTTTTTTTATTTTTGTTATCATTCTATAAAAAATCAATTACTGTATTCAGTATATACAGTATACTGTTTTTTAGTATATGGATGCAAAAGCTTATATAAAAACAATATGTAAAATATACTAAAATGCAATATATTTGATATAGTATAATAGTAATATACTTTATACTATTGTGCAAAATACAGTATATTTATAGTATACTTTATAATATTGCATATGAAAATACAGTATATTTACAGTATCTCAATTTCATGAACTTTTATTTTTATTCCTAGTTTCATTTCTATTATTTATTTATTGTCATTATTCTTTATTTTATATATAATAAAAGCATATACAATTTGTTATTAAAGAAATGATTGTAATAAATAAAATAAATAAAAAATTGGCTAATAAAATTATTTGTAAATTATAATAAAGAATATGTATTTTAAAAATTTGTATTCACATAATCTAAGGGATGCATTGTAATGCAGAGTATATAAAATTTAAAATTTTAATAAATAATAATATGTAAAATATTATTTGTTAATTTATATAAAATTCTAAAATTAATATATAATTATGTATATACAAAAAAAATAATAAAAGTTTAACAAGTTTGTTAAAAAAAAAAGTTAAACAAGTCAAAGAAAAGCTATCAAGAAAAGCTACAATACATTTATAGATAAAATATATTTCCTAATGAATTATTTTTATTTGTATAATTATAATGTTTAAATTAACTTGTATAAATAAATGCTTTAAATTGTGTAATTTAGTTATATGATATTATACAAAAGTCCAAAAAAAGGTAATTTTATTTTCTATGAAAATTGGATTAAATAATAATATAAGATTACACAAATTTTCAAAAATAAATCAATATATATAATCATAATTCTGGCCAAAATTAATAGAATTTTTGTCTAAAACCATTGCAAAGCAATAGATAACAACTAGTTACTTATTAAAATTACTTTTTTAATTTTAATGTTAAACAAACTTTTTAAATTGATGTACAAATTAAATTCAATTATAATCTTATACTAAATTTAGATAAATTTCTAAAACAAATGTAAGTTATATCAGTTATACTGTATATGCATTAATTATAAAATTATGTTACATAAAAAAAAGCTCTAAACTTAAATATTTTAGTATTTATGCATTGGATCGATCACCATCTATAATTTAATAACGCCCTTATTGGCATGTTTATTAGTTAATTATTTGCTTATTTGTCCAGTTTTTAAAAGTACAGATAACATTAAATAGACCTATTGGATTTTTTTTTTGACAAATATGCGCCCCGTGTGGTAGAAATGATAAAATATTTTGTTGTCAAAATTAAAATTAATTACATGTTTTTTGCCTATTTGTTTTTTGTTTATTACATTGATCTCTGCGATCACAACGTGTAATGTAATTAAGAGATAATTTGCAAAACTTTGTAAATTAGTAAAATTAAATTATTTTTTTTTTAGTTAAGTGGTAATATCACATAGTTTGTTGAATTTTAATGTGAAACGACCACCATATTTGCTTCAATATCTCAAATAGTTCATTCGATACGATGAATGTTTCTGCGAAATTCATAATATAGTTTGCGCTTTACCCCTCGCGCTGTGCGATAACTCGTTCAACGTTTCGCCAGGTGGAGAAGAATACTGTAATTTGACTGAAATAAACAATATTTAATTGGTAACGAATCCTTTTTCTTGATTGGTGCTTGACAATTTCTACAATAATTCACCGTCTGCAACTCCATATCTAGTTTTGTACTCGTGTTGTTGTTGTGCTTCCTTAATTACGCGTACAGTACCACAAAGAAATTTTTAAAGTCAATTTGTTTTGGTCTGACTCTTTCCTCCGATTTATTTTTCAAAGAGATTAAAAAAGTTCGTGAAAATTCAAATTTAATTGTTATTGCTTTCAATTCTCGTGCTGAACGAAACTTTTGTTTGTTGCTTCCTACCCAAAAAAAAAGTAATTCTATATGATGAGAGAAATTGTTCACTTACAAACCGGCCAGTGCGGCAACCAAATAGGTGCCAAATTTTGGGAAGTTATTTCAGATGAGCACGGTATTGACTCCTCTGGAACTTATAATGGTGACTCCGACCTTCAGTTAGAAAGAATATCTGTATACTATAATGAAGCTGCTGGCGGTAAATACGTACCACGCGCTGTTCTCGTTGACCTTGAACCTGGTACCATGGATTCCGTTCGTGCTGGTCCTTTTGGACAGCTTTTTCGCCCAGACAACTTTGTCTTTGGCCAAAGCGGTGCCGGTAACAATTGGGCCAAAGGTCACTACACTGAAGGCGCTGAACTTGTAGACTCCGTATTAGACGTTGTTCGCAAGGAAGCAGAATCTTGTGACTGTTTACAAGGATTCCAAATTACCCACTCTCTTGGTGGTGGTACTGGTGCTGGTATGGGTACCTTGCTCATCTCAAAAATCCGTGAAGAATACCCAGACCGTATGATGTGCACATTCTCAGTAGTTCCTTCACCAAAGGTATTTCAAAACTTTACATTTATTTAGGCTATTCTAGTGTAAAATTCTATCGTCTCGTTGAAGAATCATGTTTATCGCATATAAAATTTTGACGCGTTACAAAGATCACGTTTAAACTTATTAATTTCTTATGATTGATTGAATACAGGTATCTGACACTGTCGTTGAACCATACAATGCTACATTATCAGTACATCAATTAGTCGAAAATTCTGATGAAACCTTCTGTATTGATAATGAAGCTTTATATGATATCTGCTTCCGTACATTGAAATTGAGCACCCCAACTTATGGTGATCTCAATCATTTGGTATCTGCTGTTATGAGTGGCATTACTACATGTTTACGATTCCCTGGTCAATTGAACGCTGATTTGAGAAAATTAGCTGTCAATATGGGTAAGCTTGATTCTTATTTTCATTATTAATTAATATATGTCTTACTTATTCACTGCTGTGTTATATAGTTCCTTTCCCACGTCTCCATTTCTTCATGGTCGGATTTGCCCCATTGACTTCTCGCGGATCTCAAGGCTATCGTGCTTTGACTGTTCCAGAATTAACCCAACAAATGTTTGATGCTAAGAATATGATGGCTGCCTCAGATCCTCGTCATGGTCGTTATTTGACTGTTGCTGCTATGTTTAGGGGTCGCTGTTCAATGAAGGAAGTGGACGATCAAATGTTATCTGTTCAAACAAAGAACAGCTCATATTTCGTTGAATGGATACCTAATAATGTCAAGAGTAAGCATAAATCTTATTTTATTCATTTTGAAAATTTCATCTTTATTATTTTTTAACTTGTTTCTATTTAATTATAGCCGCTGTTTGTGATATTCCGCCAAAAGGTCTTAAAATGTCAGTTACTTTCATCGGTAATTCAACATCGATTCAAGAACTCTTCAAACGTATCAGTGATCAGTTCACTGCTATGTTTAAACGTAAAGCTTTCTTGCATTGGTACACAGGGGAGGGTATGGATGAAATGGAATTTACTGAAGCCGAATCTAACATGAACGATTTGGTATCTGAGTAAGTTATTCTTTTCTTTTTGTCAAATGATTTAAAAGATTTTAAATATTAATAACGACTATAATTTCATTAATTTTATTATAGGTATCAACAATATCAAGAAGCCACTATTGAAGAAGAGGATGTAGAATACGAAGAGGAATTAGAACAAGATGCTGATATCTAAATAAAAAAACCCCACATTTTTTTTACAATAATAACGCATTCATATTTCAATCATTATTTTCATCTTTATATCTTTTATTCTTCTTATTTTCCTTCATTTATATAAAAATTTTCAAAATCGTTAGTTTTTCAATTCAATAAAAAAGTAATCTCACATGTAGCTAATATCAATATTGAACTGTTTTAAAACCCTATAATTAATATAATAATGATAATTGGTATGAAAAACAAAAAACTGCATAAATTATTTAAAATAGATTAAAAGTGTATTTGACAATTTAATTTTAGAATAGTAAAAGATAATAAAAATATTATTTTATTAGGCCAGGTCAATTAAAAACTAAAAAGTTTATTTTTATTTTTTATCATAATGAGTTAATAATATTTAAATTTTCAATTTTTTTGATTTTGCACAAAATTTTAAGAAAATTAACTAAATCTTATTATATAAGAAAAAATATTCATAGTATGTATAACAAGTAATTTAGTTATTTTATTATTTAATAAAATATTGCATTTACATTTTTTTTTTTTTAAAAAAAATACAAGTAAAAATATAGAAAATTATTATTAGTTATGTGATATTTGTAATATAATGATATTTTTTTGGTATCAAATAAAATCTCTTTTTTGAATTTGTTTTATTTATTTCCTATATCAAACTACATGTTTATTGGATTTATTTTGTTCATATATGTTGTGCATCAAATGACGATTTGTGTCAGTTGACAACTGACACGTGTCAGATGTTGATTTTAAGCAGTTTGCTTTAAGTAAACTTTTTTTTTATTAATTAAACTGCCTTTAATTTTATAAGTAAACTTGCACAGCATAATGAATTACATATATTCTAAAATTTTGATATAAATATAATTAATAAAGAATGATATATTGCATATAATGTTATTTCAAGACTTTGGTTATAATTAAACTTTAAAATTTTTGGTATTAATGTATTTGGTTGATTAAGCAAAATATTTATCACATTTATAAATGTATAATTCTAAAATTTCAATTTAATTAGATTCATGGTTGTGTAAATAACCTCCTTTAAAAAATACAGTTGACATCTGATGCAAATCATCATCTGACACATAACATAGATATATATATATATTTCATTTTTATTCATATTTAGTTATATTTGTTAATATTACTATATTAAAAAAATATTACTTATTATTTAAATTTATTATATTACTTTTCTTTGTAAATTAGTAGATCAAAATTGGGTAGATAGACAAGTAGATAGTATTAATCTAGATAATTACAATGGTACAGGGTCGGCAGATTTGTGGTAGAGCATAAGGGCCACTTGTGCTAAGAGAAATTTGCTTCAATTTCCATCTTTACAAACTGATAATCTGGTACGACAAGTTACATTTTTCTTTTTAGAGGGTGTATACAGTACGTAATTTATAGAATGTATTCGTCATTAGACTTCATTTACAATAAATACGTTTAACTTGTCTGTAGAAAAAAAAAAAATTTATTATGTTACTTTTTTTGCAGTAACAATTACTATTTCAGTTCTTTTATATTTACTATAATACCAATATGAATGAAGAAAATAAAGGTGATAATGGTAAGTATCTTTTTTGTAATTTTAAATTTTAAGAGTTAGCTTAAAGATGTATTAATTTTGTAGTTACTTAGAATTAGAATTAAAAAGTAACTATTTAAAAATATATTGGCCTTGAAGCTGACAGGTAAAAAAGAATAATTACTACAATATATTAAAAGTACAAAAGTAAGTCATCTATAGATGGATACCAAAATTATGTGGGCACATGATTATCTCATCATCCAGTGATTCAAATTTGGCAAATAAAGGTTCATTAGATGTGTCTTATCATAACAAATCGAATGGTAGTTAACTTATATCTCTAGCATCAATAAATCATAAGATAATTATCAGTACATCCAATTTTTCTTAAATTAAAAATTTTGGCTAAAACACATTTATGATATTATCTCACCAACCAGTAATTCAAGTTTGATGAATAAAAACTCATTGGATCTATATCATTTAGACGAATCAAATGGTGACTAGATCATATCTTCAGAATCAATAGATGCGAAGATATATTTAAAAAACTTATTTTGGACATTTTAACAATTATCTCGTAATCTATTAATGCTAGAGCGATGAGCTAATCACCATTCGATTTGTATTAATGAGACAAATCCAATAAGTCTTTATTCATAAAATTTGAATCACTAGATGGTGAAATAATCACAAGTGTCTGGATAATTTTAGTATCCATCTGTAGTTAGTATCATTTGTTAAGAACTAAATTTATTTTTATTTATTTATTTTTTTCGCTATTTTTTATTTTTAATATCTCTAATCTAATAATCTTTTATTTGTTATTTCATGCTAATTTAAAGATTTATGATGTTGAAAGAAGATTCAGGTGGACTTGATGAAAGGTATTCTTTTAACAGGAAGATTCAGGAGGACTGGTTGAAGAGATTTCTTTTTGGTTTCTGGTACTGGAATATGAGAAAGATTCAGAGTATATCTTATCTAAGGAAATTCGGTAACATGGCTTTACTTTGAGGACCTATATAACATAAGTATAATAAGTTGGACTTTGCTACCTCCAATATAAAGAAAGTAGGTTTATATTTGATTAGTTACCATTGGAAATGTTTATTTAAAATAAGTCAATTTTTAATAAAATTTACTTATTCAACTTGTTTTCAAAAAAAAAAATAATCTTTTATTTATTAAATTTATTTTATCAATAAATGCAGAAGAAATATTATTTAATAAATTTGAAAATAATTCAAATATATCTTTATTTTCAAAAAAAAAAAATTTGCTTTATAGGATGAATATAAAAAGTTTCTTAATAAATGGTCAAAATTGTAAGGTTTTCATATAATAAAAAATTATGTAACTTGTAATAAAGATAATATCTAATATAAAACATATATTTATTATACTTATAATTACTCTTATGAATCTAATATATCAAAAAATACTGCTACAAAAAAAAATAAATTATCCTTTTTCTATTAATATTTCATATTTGAAGATTAAAAATTCTGAATGTTTAGTAATTATTAATAAAATCAATAATAAACATAATTATTTATTAAATAGATCAATAATTGAGTTTAAGGAATCAAAAAAATTTATAATAAAAATAATTAAATATAATCATTACTAGTTATAATGAATCTATATATACTGAAAACTTGTTATATTGAACTAAAATTTTCAGAACTGAATTTTCTATAATTAATTATACTGGTTATATTAAATTGTTATAATAAAATGCTATATACTATATATTGAACCCACCTTAACAATTCAGATATATAAAACTATTTATATATTAATTTTTATTTTTTATAATGAACAGTCATATGACTGTACATTAACTTGAGTCAAATTTATAGTGCTGGTCAAAATTATCAGTAATTAATGTATAATCTTTTTTTGAAAATTTATATTAAACAAAATTATAATTCTAGTTAGTACTATAAATTTGGCTAAAATTACCATAAGTTTAGTATATTATATAACAAATTCATTCTATACTAAACTAAATTTTCTAGAATGAAATATTATATCCAATGATGATTGTATACACTGGTCAAAAACTGATCTATCTTACAGATATCTTATAAATATCGGGTATCCAAAATGCAGAAAATCTGCTATATATCGGATACCCAATATGTATATTATAGAATTAAAAAATACAATTTATTAATTATCTCGCTATCTAGTAATTATAAAAGGATGAAATATAGCTCATTTGATTTGCCTCATTGAGACGTATCGAATGGTACTAATTTCGCATTTCTAGGTGTGATAGATGCTAAGATATTCAATAAATCGTAAAAAAACAAATAAAAAATGCTAATTTGTCAAATATCTCAGCATCTATCACACCTAGAAATGCGAAATTAGTACCATTTGAGACGAATCAAATGAGCTATATTTCATCTTTTTATGATTACTAAATAGCGAGATAATTAATAAATTGTATTTTTTTTAATTNTATAGTATACATATTGGGTACCCGATGTATAGCAGATTTTCTGCATTTTGGGTACCCGATATTTATAAGATATCTGTAAGATAGATCAGTTTTTGACCAGTGATATTAAGTTTATAATCTTATCTTATTATTTAAAAATACTGCAGTTCCATTTTCTTCAGTATAGAGTTTAGCTGTTAGTGCACCTACTAATAGACTATTTATTAAGAATATTTTCTTTTATAAAAATTATAAAAATAAAGTTCCATATGATAAGTTCAACCACCCAATCATAGATAAACTAATAAGATTACAACAAGCTGCCCTTAACAGATTTCAGGTTGTTTAAAGGTTCCTGAAATCAGGTATCACTCAAGAAAGGTTTTTCTTTAAGAAGATTCACTATCTAATAAACAAAATCCAGAATCTACACCAGTATTGTCAAATGACACTGAAATGACATTAAAATGACATCAAATAATATTAAAATAACATCGATTTTACTATAAGAAATGACAAATATCATTTAAAAAATAGGCAAATGACATGATAATTTAACAACACTGGTTTATACAGTAAAGAGATTCTGCAGTTTATTGGTCTATGGGAAAATTTGAAGAAAAATAATATTAATTGTAATTGTAGTAGTAGTAATTTAGATAAAAATAATAGATTAGGAAATTTTTATAGTGATATTTTAAGAGATTTAGGTATTAATTCAAGTAGTTTAGGTTTACAAAATAGGATAGATAGACAAGATAATTGTATTAATCTAGATAATTACCATGATATAAGGTCAGAAGATTAAAGGTAAAGCATAAGGGCCGACCATGTCAAAGAAAATTTGTTTACAATTTCTACCCTTACAAACCACGCAACAAGTTACATTTTTCTTCATAAAGGATGTATACATAATTTATAAAATGTATTCATCTCACAATCAACACTTAATACAATAAATATGTTTAACTTGTCTTATAAAAAAAAATACTGCAATCATATGGGCATTACATTTAGACTACCTATATAAATAACCATATATTTATAATTGTGTGACTGCATCATATAATACGTGTAATAATTACATTACAATTGTATAATATATATAATGACATGCATGTCAAAATAATTTTTTTTTTT